>JAVTVY010003824.1:0-42451 GCA_036873755.1 Hanleya hanleyi | reverse complement strand
ATGGAAAATTCCCCGCCGGTGAATCGACACGGGTATCTTTTTCAGTAATGTGTTCGCCATGAAATACGAGGAAATCTTCATCAAACTATATATTTCCGAAATGAACATCTCCTCAAGATAGAAGAAATACCAGAATTAAAATCGGATATAGATATGGCGAATCTTCCAAATCAAGTGATCAATTTGCCAGCCGTTGTTATTTATTGGGCACTGCAATTCATCAACAGAAAGCATTTTCGGTTCTATTCCGATATTATCCTTTTTATGGTTATGGTTATCCTTAAATGGTTATTATTGCCTCATCTCTGAGGTCAATTTCTTCTCAGATATCCGAAATGACTTAACTGTTGAATATAGAAGTGAGCGCATGCAACCGAAACTGCGTAGATTGAAATACATACCGGTACTGGCCGTTGTAGCCGTTGGATCGCTGATTATATTTTGCAGAATGCAAACGCGATTAGACGTTTCTTTACCTGGAGACAAAATGTTTGCTTGAAAAAAAAAACAAAAAAACAATCCCAACTTTTGTTCTCGTTTTCAACGTTTCATAAAGAAGCTTAATAGCATTCAGAAAGCAACTCTATGGAAAACATTGCCGGCTATACATGCTACTCTGGCTGAAAGTTAATCATACCGTTTCGGTCAGCCATAAATGCAGTATTTGCATGCATCACATGGCAGTGTGACTAAACGTCACGGGACCTACGAAGTAGGGAAGGAATTAGGACTCCCGACGCGAACTGAACTCTCGGAACCCGCACCCCCTCCCCCCCCAAGTTGAAATCCTGCCTAAATTAAGATGGGCACAGCCCAAGTAAGAAATTTTCATCAAAAGTAGGTCAGATCAGAAATTGCTGGTAACAGTCCCCTAATGCACCTTCATGCCAAAAATCAAGGTTCTAATGTCAATGGTTCTCCTTATTTTGCCGACGAAAGGATTCGGATGGACTCACCTCACTCTCACTCATTACCGGACAATTTGCAAATGAGAGCCTACTTCGTAGGAACATAATGTTTTTACCAAATACGAACAATACCAATAAAGCCTGGGAACAAAATACATCAGACAAGCGGATTTCACCTTTAGTAATGGCCAGTTATTCATTGATTGCAAATTTAAGAGTTAAGAATATCTCTTATTAAAGCTTGTCCGGTTGAATATCGCTAGATATTCACGTGGACCTTCTTAAAACTAACACCAGTACGAGGCCTTAGCAAATTAGATGCATCTGTGGCTTATTTGCTCCCGAGCACACCGGACGAAATTTCCTAGATGCATCTCACAGAAATTAACAATTTAAATCAGTGTGCGAAAAATGAACACTATGCAGGCGCACTGAAGAGAAGATATATTTGATGTCGGCATATATTATAGTGAATGATGTTAACACTGTTCTCCTATATCGAGACAAACACACCCAGGCAAATCTCTGTCAAGATTTGATTTGACTGCATTCATTACCAAATTATATTTATTACCATCTGCGCGAACCCAGTCAAATCAAATCTCAAAAGAGATGTCCCTTGGCTTCTTTGCTTTGATGCATAATTGAAGTGGGTGCACCTAGCGCTATAGTGGTTTTACAACTGATATTGAACTGGACATGTGTGGATGATTATTACTGAAAGGATGTGCTCATTTATTGACTTCAGTCTTGTGGAAGAGAATGTGCAACAACAGTGATGCTGATTTATATTTATCACAAAAAATATGAGTTCGTAGGGTTACAGGAAACATAAAATTCATTTTGAATGTCTGTAGGTCCTATAAACAACTGGGAAGCACTTGCAGGTCATATAATTTTTATTCTGTCTACTGAAGTCATTTCCAGCATAACAAATGGTGGATTTGGAAAAAAGCTGAAGAAAATAATTAAGAGAGAAAAAAAACGCAGGATGTTGTATTACATGGCATCACATTTTTTTTGCCTAATATTTAAGTCCTTTCAGTTTTTCAAGGTTCGGTTTTAAAAGCATTTGGAGGCAATGGACTGCTACACACCTAAAATTAGAGAATATTCTGTCAAATGGCATACCAGTACTCTCTATCCCACATTTCAAAGTCTATTTATAACAGTGTTCATGGTACTGCAGAGTAAAACATGTGACTCCACATTCATTGGAAGCCAGTCCATGGATCAAGTCCGTCTGATTCACAATCAGTCCATGTTATACTCCTCTCAGTTCGGATATTAAAGATTCAGTTATTTTAATATTTTGGATGTGTATTATTCCATATATGGAGGCCTGTATCATTCAATACTCTGTTGTTTCTCAAAAAATCATAATGTAAGAGTTAATATGTCCAGTCCACATTGAAGAGAGCATGGGTCTGCATTTTCAAAATGTCTTTTATTTCTGTTTCTCTTCACTTCTGGTATTTCAATCTTCAAGCTGTAAAACAAAACAAATGTAAGTTATGAATCTTAAATGACCCATAGAATCACATCAACATAGCAAGTATACTTCGTTCTACCTTTTAAAGAGCTATTTTTTCACTGAAGTCATCTAAATGTCTACTTCACAATTGTCCATATGTGGTGAAATGAGTGATGAATGTTAATTAATATGGATGTAAAACCATTTTTTTCACAAACATGCTACATGAATGATAATTGATTCTTTTGCTATCCAAGATAAATTACCCCAATTTTGCTTGTGATGATAGCTTACATATTGATATTCTACATTGAATTCTTCAACACATTTTGAGACTGAAACTGTCATTTTCTTGTTTTGTGAAAGATAATCTGTCCATGGGATGAGAAAATTTAACTCATAAATTTTAAAGATTTTTACCCCATGAACCCATTATTTTTCTTGCAATAAGAAAATGACATTTAATGCCCTAGAATATTTTTAAAAAATCAGAATTAGTGATTCTAATACATTAAATATTGAAGGTAAATCTGGAAGCTAGCACCGTAAATAACTTTGGGGTAATTAGTTAGATATTAAAGACTACATATTTGAACACTTATGTCTTACATGTATGAAATTACAAGAAAATATATTTATTTCTAGAAACACATCAAAATTCTAGAATAAGCTTACAGATCTTTCCAGATTTAATATCTACAAGGTTTTTTTTGTTTTTATAAAACCATTTTTTTGATGTGTAGTTATAAATTTGTTCAGTGCCACCCACTGAATAAATAACAAACTCATCTTAAGCAATTAATTGCTAATTAAAATTAGAATGTATCTTACTTTCAACTCCTCCACATATATGACAGCCAGTGTCCAGGTTTGAACTTTCCCTCCAAACTCAATGGTGGTTTTAGGTTCTGCAACATGAGAGCAAGAGTACACATGATTTGTGTATTAGAGGACAGGTTCATATTTGATTTGTTTGCGCTAATGACATAATGTAACTTATGAAATACCTTTCATATTGCACATGGCGATATGATGTGTAGAATGAAAGTTTATCACATGAGAAACAGTTAGGTATCAAAATGTAGTACATGTATCATTTTCCACACAGCAAAACTACCATTCTTAGTTGATGTGATCTTAAAAAGTAATAGGATCAGCTTGATTCTGTTTATACATGTATAATGGGAAATCATGGCCTCAAACTTTAACAAGCACATTTTTTTTTATCGCCATTGAACTAATTTACATGTCCCGTATACAGTATCGCTGAATTTTTATCCAAGGTAAGCTTAGTCTGCAAAATCATATATCTTGATGTGATCATGTCATCTAACAAGGCCAAAAGAAGTCATCATTGCCAATGCCTGAGACAAGTTCAGATCATAAAACTATTACATATTCGTATATTTGTATTTGTATATATTGCGCACAGAGAGGCCTCATTTGAAACAAAGAAATTAGATCTCTGGACAGCTAGGTGATTTTAGACTTCCTCACTAGAATTATTAGATATGGTAATTAAAAACATTCTTTTGCTACTTCACCTTAATAAGCCGATTCCATCATCAAAAAGTTGGACTGTGGCGTTGCCTCAAACAAATCGGCATCACAAGTCTGAAGTCACTGTAAATTTAAATGAAATAATTTAATTTCTTCACAGATTAATATGTGAAAGAATTTTCATAAAACCCTGAATAAAATCAAACTATTGAAATTTGTGTGTGGGAGGGGAGGGGCGGGGGGGGGGGCAGAGGAGGGGGCGAGAGTAATGGGAGCAGCTAATTATTGATATAATTTTAATTTACTGAATATATGTATAGGCCCTAAATAGGCAGTAAAAAATATATGAATATGAAAGAATTATCACAAAACCCTGAAATAAAATCAAATTATTGAAATTCGTGTGTTGGGGGAGGGGGCGCGAGTAATGGGAGCTAATTATTGATATAATTTTAATTTACTGAATATATGTATAGGCCCTAAATAGGCAGTAAAAAATATATGAATATGAAAGAATTATCACAAAAACCCTGAAATAAAATCAAATTATTGAAATTCGTGTGTTGGGGGGGGGGGGAGGAGGGGGTGCGAGTAATGGGAGCTAATTATTGATATAATTTTAATTTACTGAATAAATGTATAGGCCCTAAATAGGCAGTAAAAAACATATGAACAGGGATTCATTCACGTCAGTTCTACGTACCGAATTTCGGTTCGTAGATTGAGTTTAAAAACTCAATTTTTCAGTTCAAAACTCAATTTTTTTGAGTAAAAAATCCATATTTTTCACCAAAATATTTATACTCAATCTGTGTGTTGGAAACTGAATTTTCAAGCTTCGTAAATTCGCAATTTTCAGTCCTGGCCTTTTGAGGTGCTCCACCACGCTCCTAATTTTCTTTTGAGAAGCGTCATTTTCGCGCACCTCTGCTCGTCAGTGTGTGTTGTTGTTGTTACAATACCACCAAGCACTGTTCTTGAGCCGCATTAGGAAAATCTATTTGATATAATGCCTGCCTCACCTCATGACTTCCCAAGAACAGTTCCCCAGTCTTTCCCTGCCTTTATTCAATCAAAGTATACTTTTATAAACAAAGTATAATTTTGCTGCCAACTTCTCCGTTTTTCATGGATGATAAAGCACATGGAAGTTGATGTTATTTTTCTACCTTTTTCACAAAAGAGCTCCAGTCAACTTTGGGACAGTCTTGTACTCATTTAACAAGATTTTGACACACTGTCACTTCATTATGAGCATTTACAAATGTAGTAGGCCACTTATTTACAAAAACTGTATAAATAGGTTTGTGGACAGCCTATTTCTTTACAAACTGCAAGAAAAATATTGTTTTATCATCGCAAAGTATTTTACTTTGTCATTGATATAACTTGTGAATAATTGTTTTATTTAGCAAAGCAGGATGCCTGTTATGAAGTTGTAAATTTTATGTATTCTATTTAGTACAGAACTTTGTGGGGAAAAATCACCCTGGTTTGTAAAAAATTTATATACTCAACTTATGGGGGGAAAATGCCGATAAATTATATTTTAACTCAATTTGACTGTAAAAAAAACTCAATTTTCCGGACTTCGGTTCGTAAAATCTGGACTTCTATGAATCCCTGATGAATATGAAAGAATTATCACAAAACCCTGAAATAAAATCAAATTACTGAAATTCGTGTGTTGGGTTTTCGGAGGGAGCGCGAGTAATGGGAGCTAATTATTGATATACTTTTAATTTACTGAATATATATAGGCCCTAAATAGGCAGTAAAAAATATATGAATATGAATAATATCATATATAAACGGTTGCAATCCGATTTTGGGTGGAATATTTGAACAGAATGACGACTCACAATGTGTATATCAACACGTGCGAGACTGTAACCTGTAAAACACACCAATTCAGTCACCGCACCCTTTGCCTTTAAATTGGTGCTCAACTTGAACTACTGAATGTAACAACAAATGGAAGGTCTCAAAACAAGCAGGGATATGTACTTTATAAACACCCAAGTTGAGCTAATTCTGAGTCGTCGGATAATCTGTTTTTGAAAACATTATTTACCGACTATTTTACAGCACATCGTGCCAAACTTGCTTCACAATGGCGCCAAGATGGGACACACTCATCGCACGAAGTTGTCAATATTTTTACAAATACATCAGCCCTTGTCCTATTTTGTATGAGTTAACCAGTCATTGGTACCCATACTCTATAAATATGTTCATGTTCAAGCAGAAACCACAAATTAAAATAGTAAAAACTGACATAAAAGACACCAACCTGCTGTTGCAATGTTGACAACTTCTGCGTCTTCGCAAGTCACGTGATTCGGCTCAAGGGGTCAAGGTCGCGTCAACAAAATGCCGGCCAAGGCCTAACCCTATATGCAGCGAAGGATGACGTAGCGTAATGTGGGTTAGGTATCCAGACTAATCGTTAGGCTGCATCCAGATTCTATCAGCTACGCTGATTGGCTGGATGGAGTAATTAGGCTAATGAAATCGCGCGTACCATAATCACTCGACTAGCTGTTACAAGGTTATTTTCTATCTTCGCGCACAGAAGAGCAGTTTTCAAAAAGACAGTGACAACAACGACATCGGTCGTACGGGCCATGGAATCACGTAAATTTTTATCAACTTCGGGGCCTGCGGAAACTATGCTACACACGTTGTTTTGTTAGGCGAAGTATATATCTGTTACAAATAAAGACGGCACTTTATGGCTTTGTTGTCGCAGGCGACAAGTCACTTTTCTTTTTACTTGTCACTTGCGAAAATCACTTGTCATCGACAAGTAAGCGTTATTTCGAGCGCTGCATATCACATCTTATATTGAATGATAACCTAAAATGAGCTTAACTCTTGGCAACTAGTTGACCTTGGAGCAAGAGCCGAGAGCTCACATATCCCACACTGAAATCGACAATAGTCAAACACAAGAAAATAGTAGTTTTTCTGCAAATGGATTTCTCTCGACGAGAAAAATTTTCATGAAGGAAGAAGAAAGTGATGAAGTAAACCTTTGTTCTTAAGTTAATATTAAAACAGGTATGAAGGTCATAAAGGACCCATCTCTCCGTTAAATTAGTAATTGTATGGTTTTTATTTCACAACAGTTTAACTAAATGTAGCTGTTTCAAACATGGCAGGCAACTCCACAGGACAAATGCTATATACATGTAGGGGAGAGAACTCTGAATATTCCAACCTAACACATATAGTCAGCTAAAATTGATTCAGGTTTGGAGGACTGTGACCTTGACCTTTGACAAATTGATGTATGGCTCCTCTTTGTCATGCGAGTAAGGTATACTCAAAATTTGGTACCAATCCATACCTTGAAACTAGAGATATCGCATGGACAACAAATGTTAACGGATAATGGACAGAACCCAACATCGCATTACATGACCTCGTCTTCGACAGGCATAGGAAAATGTGACGATTTTCTGATTTTGGGGTCACAGTGAGCTAAATTTTGGTACAAGACAAATCGTCTTCCCTCAATGTATCAATGGACACAAAAAATCATGATTTTTATGAATTTCATGTTTTTGGGGGTAACAGTGACCTTGACGTTCAGCCTTGACCTACATTTTTGTACGTGACACATCATGTCCCCCTAATGTATCTACTGACACAAAAAAAAGTATTTTTCAAAGATTTCTGGATTCCGGAGTCACAGTGACCTTGACTATTGACCGTGACCTAAATTTTGGTACATGACAAACCGTCTCCCTATAATTCCTCAAGGGACACAAAAAATCATGATTTTTAACAATTTCACGATTTTGGGGTCACAGTGACCTTGACCTACATTTTGGTATGTGACACATCGTGTCCCCCTAATGTATCTACTGACAAAAAAAAAAGTTATTTTAATAATTTCCTGATTTTGGGGTCACAGTGACCTAAGTTGACCTTGACCTAATTTTTGGTATGCGACACTTCATTTCCCCCTATTGAATCCACTTACAAACAAGAGCCCAAGGGGCTTCAATATACGCCCGTATATCTGGAATCACATTGGTCCAAATTTCAAGGTTGTTTAATAGCCTTGATTCCAATTGGTAGCTATCAATCCAGAGAAAGGTCTACAATTTTGTGCTTCTGAGAATGTAACATGTATCACATCTTATATTGAATGATAACCTAAAATGAGCTTAACTCTTGGCAACTAGTTGACCTTGGAGCAAGAGCCGAGAGCTCACATATCCCACACTGAAATCGACAAATAGTCAAACACAAGAAAATAGTAGTTTTTCTGCAAATGGATTTCTCTCAGACGAGAAATTTTTTCATGAAGGAAGAAGAAAGTGATGAAGTAAACCGTTGTTGTTGAGTTAATATTAAAACAGGTATGAAGGTCATAAATTAAAGGACCCATCTCTCCGTTAAATTACTAATTGTATGGTTTTTATTTCACAACAGTTTAACTAAATGTAGCTGTTTCAAACATGGCAGGCAACTCCACAGGACAAATGCTATATACATGTAGGGGAGAGAACTCTGAATATTCCAACCTAACACATAGTCAGCTAAACTTGATTCAGTTTTGGATGACTGTGACCTTGACCTTTGACAAATTGATGTATGGCTCCTCTTTGCCATGCGAGTATGGTATACTCAAAATTTGGTACCAATCCATACCTTGAAACTAGAGATATCGCATGGACAACAAATGTTAACGGATAATGGACAGAACCCAACATCGTCTTCGACAGGCATATGAAAATGTGACTTGTAATGATTTCCTGATTTTGGGGTCACAGTGACCTTGACATTTGACCTAAATTTTGGTAAAAGACACATCGTCTTCCCGCAATGTATCAATGGACACAAAAAATCATGATTTTTATGAATTTCATGCTTTTGGGGGTCACAGTGACCTCGACGTTCGGCCTTGACCTACATTTTTGTATGTGACACATCATGTCCCCCTAATGTATATACTGACACAAAAAAAAGTAATTTTCAAAGATTTCTGGATTCCGGAGTCAGTGACCTTGACCTTGACCTAAATTTTGGTACATGACAAACTGTCTCCCCATAATTTCTCAAGGGACACAAAAAATCATGATTTTTAACAATTTCATGATTTTGGGGTCACAGTGACCTTGACCTTTGACCTTGACCTACATTTTGGTATGTGACACATCGTGTCCCCCTAATGTATCTACTGACACAAAAAACAGTTATTTTTAATAATTTCCTGATTTGGGGGCCACAGTGACCTAAGTTGACCTTGACCTAGTTTTTGGTATGCGACACTTCATGTCCCCCTATTGAATCCACTATTTTTAATTATTTCCTAATTTTTAGGTCACACTGACCTTTGACCTTGATTTTGGGGTCACAGTGATCTTGACTATTGACCTGGATCTAAATTTTGATACATGACAAAACAGCTACCCGTAATTTCTCAATGGACTAAAAAAATCATGATTTTTAACAATTTCACGATTTTGGGGTCACAGTGACCTTGACCTTTGACCTTGACCTACATTTTGATATGTGACACATCATTTCCCCTATTTGAATCCACTCACAAAATTAGAAATTAGAAATTTTAATGATTTCCTGATTTTTCTGTCACACTGACCTTTGACCTCTGACCTTGACCTACAATCAGTATGCAACACATCGTTCTCCCCTAGGGCATCCACTCACCAAAAATTAGAACTGTAGATAGAAAACTGTCAATGATCAATGATTTCCTGATTTTAGGCAACAGTGACCTTTGACCTCTGACCTCGACCTCAATTTTGGTACGCGATATTTCGTCTCCACCTAGTATATCCACTCACAAAAAATTGCAACTGTGAATAGAAAAAGTTCACAGATATAGACCGGACACGAACACTTCAATGATTTCCTGTTTTTTAGGCCTGTGACCTTTGACCTCGACCTTCATTTTGGTACGCGACACGTTGTCTCCCTGTAGGGTATCCACTCACAAAAAATTGAAACTGTAGATAGGAAACTGTCCCAGATATAGACCGGACACGAGAAACGGACGGAAACCGCCATCACATAATACGTCCGCTTTTGGCAGGCGTATAACGTATAAAATCACTCTAGTGACATGAATTTACGCGAGTGTTTGCGCGCAGGTGAGCTATCACTCTCGCTAAAGATGAAGCCCTGTTCTCCATGTTGACCAGGAATATAGGCTAGGACAATGTAATTAAAGAAGTTAAAGAAGTTTAGGGGAGTGTGAGAGTTTGACGTAGTGTTCAGCAATATTTCAGCCATATAGTTATGATATAATTGGGTCATTCTAACATTACTCGTGTTACATTTTTAGCCTTTTTTCACTATTTTGATTCTCTCTAGAACTTAATTCTCGGCATCAAAGTCCCTGATTTGTTCCCTGTTTCATCACATGACCATACAGTACAACTTCACGACAACAATGCGTTACGAGGTTCTTCGATTACATTTTGGGAAGCTGGACATTCATTCTTCTAAGCAATCTTTTGTTAGTGAAAATGGTTCACAAACTTTCAAACTTGTTCAAAAATTTTCAGGGGCCAAATGGCAAAATGGCTGTACGATCGCAAATGGCGAGCTGGTGACCGGTTATTTCAACCTCTGGCATTACATGCCCGAGGCAGGATAACCTTTCGACTACACAAATCTGGCCTAGTGACAGATACTGGAATTTCAACCAATGCAGGAAAAACATTATAGTCACTGAATCAAAACCACATGATGCTACATGTATGATATAAGAAATTATTAAAACAGTTCAGGGGATCACTCTTTCCTTTCAGATCAATTTGCCTATGAAATTGATATCCTCTATTCTTTGAGTTCCAACCATTGTATATTCAATAATTTTGCTGTTATTGGGATGAAATTTGAAAATAAATTTTCACATTTCTAAGCTTAAACTCACCTTCACATATACCTTATTGCTATCGTGTTCTTAAGTCATGGATAATTGTAATTAAATTACCACAGAAACAAAAATAGTCCCTATGGTCTGCGTCCCTCATGCCCATGCATGAATACCCAGAATCCTCTCTGATCTGACCACATCATTTTCTTCTTTCCTATTCCAACGTAGTGTGAATAACCCAATAGCGGGGAGGCTGGGAGGGTCATCATGGTATGTGAAGGTAAGTTTAAGCTTAGAAATCTGAAAATTGATTTTCAAATCCTTCAAATTTCTTGCGCTGTAAAACTTCCCTTCACATACCGGTACCTTATTGCTAGAATATCATGACATGACGGAGGGAAGACAGTGGTCGAACAGAGAAAAATCTTGTCATAGGCAAAAGGGGAAAACATGAGTCAGCTAGGATATCGATTGACATAAAGGCATACAAGATGAAGACATGGCAACCAATATGGTCACCTGACCCCATAATGGGGACACGTGTACAAGCTGACAGAAGCACTAGACCATGCATAAACAACCTCCATCCTCCCCATTTTTTGAAAATGGGGAGAACAAAAGCCTTCCACTTAAAGAAATCTGGTAAAAGCAATAGGAGGTCTAATGCATATTGCTGGATGGGTGAGTAACGGCCTGCGCAGCCACCAGCGGTCCAAGGGTGTAGATATCCCGTCTCATCAGCATCCAATCCCGGAGGTGGTGATAGACAAATGTGTCGCAAACTTCCAGGATCCAGCCCTCAAAATGTCATTCGTGGCTCTATCAGTCCATAAAAGTCAGGATGCCGCTACAGCCCAGATCTGATGAACCAAGACCTTGGAGAGCGAGTTAGTTGCCTCTACAGGTATGTCTGAATACTCCAAACGAAAAGTTTGGGAAGCCAGAAAGATTGTATTTTTATATCTCCTGCTTAGATGAGGGACCGAAGGGGATAAGTACATGTAGATTCAGGCTCAACATGTCCTAGATAGAATGAGAGAGCTCTAACGGTGCCCATAACTCTGTCATCATTATTCAGATGATAAAATGTTGGACAGAGCAGAGGTGACGAACTCCCGAGAAAGTGAGTCATAAGGCGACTGGTTCTTAGTGATTCCGGAAGTGTAGACACTCCACCAAGGTCCACTGCGGGCTATATCTCATATAACTTCAACACGACAACAGAACCTGTAGATATGCTGAAATGACGAACTCCAGTTCATACTCCATGTAAGGATCACAAGACAATGCATACAATAGCGAAGTCTGAGAAAACAATATGTCTAGGGTTAAGGTTGAGAGCCTTTCAGCTGCACGAAGACTCAGAGAATAGCTTCCCATTAGCAGTATCTCCCAAACTCCCGTGGTGGCAAGTCATACAACTATTGACAGTTAGCTACTAGACTGCATAAGTACAGAAACTGTCAGCTATGATCACTGTAGGTTATATCTCAAAGGCCTGAAATCCTAACATGGATTTCTAAAGCTCGAGGTGCTGATAGGTGAAGCAATAAAAGAACGGACTTCGAGAGATATTAGATGTCACCGTCTCCTAAGATGCAGTGCCCATGCCACTTTATGCAACGTCGGAGTGGGTCTCTCTGTACTCATCGTAAAGCGACAGAGTGTAAAAACAACTCCATCCATCCATCTCCTCGGAAAGGTAGAAAGATTGACATGGAATGATGGGTTGATACCTGAAACACTTGCTTAAAACCCGAGAGATAGCATATCATCATACATACATCAATCGTTGAACAAGACATCAGTTCCTAAGCGATACATTTAAATAACATCGGCTGCCAGGTGAAGAGAGGAACTGTTTTATATGGCGTCCTCGATGAAACTCCTTGTTCTAGTAGATGCATTATATGAAGATGCTCTGAAGAAAACCCAAAGCGTTTTCAGCAGAAAATCCTGCCTGAGCAGAAAACTGGAACTTAGTCAGATAACATGTTCTGATGTGACTGACCGGGTGACGGTCGCCGAATTAGTTTTCATCAGAGTGGCAGCAGTCGAAGAATGTGTCCTTCTGCAAGATTGCGCCGTAATGCGTAAGCAATCCAGTTGCTGCCAGTGGGATTGTAATAGAAGAAATAGAAACCGAAATCAGATGGTCCCAAAAAACAAACCATTCTCGGAATCTCCCATATTCGAAGCATCTGACCAGGATGTCTTCGTGTACAAGCATGTAGCTGCCACCCGGTCATAACTACCTGATCGAGGGTCAGAAAAACCTGTAACATGACGGGCTCGCACCAACATAACCGTACAACCGAACATACGATGGGAAAGTCTGTGCTTGATCCAGCAACTGGAGGAACAAATCAACAAATCAACATTCCCAGTGCTTGTTTATGAAGGTCAAGACACTAAAATATCTGACACTAAAACAAGCGTTGGTTCTTGAGATTGGGACAAACATCCTCACTAAGCAGGACGTTTTTTGAAGGTCCCCTTCACCATGTTGACTTCCGTTGTAATGAGTCGGCTGTCGATCTCGGACCAACTATTTTCTCCACCCCTCCAATGATGCATCCTAGTATGGCTAATACGAAGGAAATAAACACCAGTCAAAATGTTTTCTGTGCAAAGTAGAGCAGTGCAGGTGAAATTTGATATCCATAAATAAAGGATTTAGGTGTCTACTGGGGCAGAATGCTTTAATGCCGCCAGCAATGCACGATTCCATTGGACCGGAGGGCATTCCCACCCGTTCTGGCAACAAAATTGTGTTGCGGTAATACAGTGCCGCAATATTGCAGTGATATTACCGTAAAATTTCCAACTTGATAAGGGTGTAAACAACCAGAAGCTGATGTTAACAGGTTGAATAATGCAGCAAAGCGAAGAACAAACATCGAGAGACTGAGCCAAAGGTTAGCCTTTGTGGTTAAATCTTGTCCCATAAATCAATGTCGAACCAAACTCCTAGATAGCTGGGATGTCAACCGGTCGGACTCTCTTTTGTTTGATATAGAGAAAATCAGAGTAACAAATGGATCAGTCAAACATAGTTTGCATCCATGGAGTGATACTTCAGCCTCAGAAGAAGACGATGAAGCGACGGAGTCTCATACCCCACTCTGGACACTCCCAGATCTGCAGGGATAACCCACCAGTTCCGTTAAACCAGAATTAACACTCGTATAGGAAGAACGGGAACGACAAGATCAAGAGTAGCGTAAATGCCACGGAGATGTAACCGCAAGATGACAAAAAAACCTCTTCGAAGAATAAAACTAAAACAGTTAGTTTCTTCTGGTTACAATGTACATAACATTGGAGATGATGTCTCCAGGCAAAGTTCAAATTTGGCTCCTGTCTGTCAGTCCGAGATTGGTAAAAAATCAAGCGGACTGGTGTGTGTGACTGATCAGCAAGTCCGTCGGGCTGGAAACAAAAGAGCTCTCAGTTCATTAGAAAAAATATTTCTCTGGATATCTCAGTTCAGTTTGTCAAGATCGCTGCAAAATGAAATATATAAGTAATTGGTATTCAAAATCTGTTACTGGATGCTGAAATAAACATCACCGTAACATTGCCAACTATGAATCAGGTTTTTTTACCTTCTTTGCTAGAGAGCCAGAGAGTCCTACAAGAGTTGTTTCCCTTCAGAGGGAGAGAGTTCGCCAGAGTTATTTCCCTTCTATTAGTTCTTTCTCGAGCACATGTGGTGGCAGAAATTTATACCGTCAATTTGAAGAGTGAGTAGGATTTTACAGGTGACTCTTACAATAATCTGAATAAAAATCCTACTACTTCCAAATATCCCATGGTAACATTTCATCACAGAAAACTGTCTTGATTGAATGCTGAATGTTGAAATCGACCAACAGAGGCATGCACTCACTTCCCTTAATTGGCTAAAGAGCACAGGGACGACCGTGAGGTGTTACTTTAATACTGCATAGTCCTCCCCATCTGGGTTTATCGTATGTGTTTATCTTCACACATGTGCTCAGGAAACTCAAGACTATGTACAGTTATTGATTCCTCATTTAGGAGCAACCAACACAGTGAACAACACATTCATGTTGACGTTCTAAGATCAACTTTTTATACAATAATGGACTGATAAAAATATTTGCCGACTGGTAACATTTTTGGCTAACCAGTCCGGCGGATTGGTTAAGATTTTTCTTAAATTCGAACCTTGCCAGACAGTGGCATCAGCCTATGTCTCCGTCGCCGAGAAAATACCTCTACAGACACAGTGGAAGTGGGATCCTCCAAGGCAAAAACTGCAGAAGAAAAATTACTATCTCTCCTCGTTTCATTAAAATGACCTCTGAGAATCTCCTTTAGGCAGAGAACACTGTCAAAATTTCTTGGGTATAGACGTGACGTACCCAAATAGTTCGGCGAAATCGACCCAAAATGTTTGATTCAATTTCTGACAGCGAAGTCATATCCGGAAATGAGACGCCATTATAAACTCTCGTTAAAACCTGATGATAATTGTAAACCTGAACACAGGAAAGAAGCAATCAGAGATTGCTCAATTGTAAAGACCCAGATGAAGCTGTGATACTGCAGGATGAGCTAATATCTGGTGCACTGAAGACCAGAAGTGACGTCATACTGTAAATCTGCAAAGTCATACGTAAAGGTATCAAACCATGTTAGTTGATAGATGTTGTAGACAAGAAGGTGTGCACTATGTAATATAAGCAGAACTTGAAACAGCTAGTTATGAGAATAAATCACCTCCAGACTGGGAACAGTAGTCTAATAAAGTACAGAATACCGAAGTACGGTTATTAGTTTTATACAAAATGCATAAAAAACAAACGAGACACAGAGATCACTTGAAAATTCACAAAACCGGAACCCGTTCATGACGAGCAATGGAGGTGAATGTAGGATAAAGGCAAGTCGCCGACCTCTGTGTAAGTCCGTTAATGAACAGGTACGGGAGGATATGATATCGTAGAATAAAAAACCCCATTGAGTACGCATCTTACTCTGTATTGTAGAATAAATAACCTGATAATATGTTGTATAATGTCTATTAAATTGGAAGCATATGAACAGACAAGATATGATAGAAATACGTTGTCGGGGCAAAGCTCACATTCTGCACACTTACACCAGTTTCCCCCGACACAACTGACAAGCAAAATGTGGGTCCGTGGTTGGCGTCAATGATCACATATATACGCAGAATTAGAAACCATTTTATTTGATTCTCAGATGATTTAAATACTTCCCGATGGATGAGATTTTCAGGTAGGTAAGTAAATCCAAGAATCACAGCCAAAATAATATCCGAGGTAATATCCCAGGTTGTTTCCGAGGTGATATCCAAGGTAATATCCAAAGTAGTTCTGAGGCATTCCGTGATAAACTCAAAGGTAGATCCAAGATTTTACGGACAAATTTGAGAACATGGGTGTTCGCGCATGGGCATGGGGGACCACAGAGACTATTTTTGGTTCTGTGGTAATGTAATTACAATGATCCATCACGTAAGAACACGATAGCGATAAGGTATGCGAAGGTAAGTTCTACAGCATAAGAAATTCTTTGCTTTAATCCTCAGCAGGTATGTAGTATTTTTGCCATGCTGCCACAAACCACTTTAACTGATTGTATGCTTTTACCCTAATTCAGCCCCATAAAATGAAAGGCCTAATGTCATGAATGTAGGTGAAGATGAAGCAGTATGGCATGCTTTCTCCTAGAGAGGCTTATCTGGACAAGAACCAGGGATGGTTGACTTACCTATTGTCAGGCATATAACTCAAGGTAAAGACTGTCCAGCATATTCCCATGGAGACCATTAGGAACATGGTGATGTTGTGTGCAAATTGATCATATTCTTTGTCCACCAGGCTAAACCCAAAGGATATCCAGTTCTGTTGATAATAAAAATGAGCAGAATTTAAACATACAGTACGATAGGAAGATATTTTTATCATTTAGAAAGTGATCGTATAACAATATTTTTGTTATTTTGGGATTACACTTTCTTAGTATAGCACAAATTCTAGTGCAGAAAATTGGTCGCGTCTCAAGCGGGATTCGAACAAGTGACATCCAGAGTGAGGTACCTAATCACCAGCACTATACATGTATGTCGGCGATCTAAACCACTCGGCCATCAAGTCTCCCACAAAAATAAGAGGCAGCAGACTGGTAGTCTTGAAAGGGAACATACAGTTCCCCTCTGATGCTCATAATGACACAGCTCTCATAGCCGATTAAATAGGACTATATTTTTTGTCATTTAGAAAGTGGTCTTAAATACTATTTTCGTTATTTTGGGATTACAGTATCTTAGTATAGCACAGATTCTAGTGCAGTCCCATACGGACCATACAGTACGATATTTTGTTCAGGAATAACACAGTGTTATGGATGACAACTCCAGTTTATTAAGTTAAATGACGACATTCTGTTAAAGATATTAGTGATTGAACTCTGACTGTCAAAAGTGCTCAAAAAGTTTGACTGGTTGACTCGGCTCCAAGGTATGCGACGCCATGTCAAACTTAGCTATGCTTTGCCGGATCTGCTAGGATATATTTAGATAGGATCTAGGTACATGTAAATTTTTGAAACCAGTGACCAGTTGATATTTTTTTCTGCGAAAAATGACATCAAATTCGTTTTTTTTAACGCAATAAAACAGATGTTGTGAAAAACGTATTGGAGCCGTAACTTCTGACCCATGATGTCAGAGTCTGATTATAATCACGTCGTGTAATATTGACTAGTCGGTTGTGTCCGACATCCTATTTTGGCACAACAATTGACTGGCAACATCAGGATGACCTCAACAAAGGTATTGTTTTAGCTTCTTGATGTACATTACAATGGAAATGTCGCCTAGAAAATTAGCTATGATTGCTGGCTACGAACGATCGTAATCAGGCTCGAATGTCATGGGTCAGCAGGTCACTGCCTTCGCCATTTCCAAACAGGCATGGAAATGCAGGGTTTCAATTTCATTTTTTATAAACTTTGACCATTCGTAACAACAGTGAACCGCTATTAAAAGTTAAATATAACATCTTACAACAATTTGGCATAAAAAATATAGGGTGTGCGAACCATTTGGTAGAACCATGAACAAGTCATTTTGGGCTTATTCCATGAAGATTCCAGAAAGTATCCTGTTAGTAAGCACCATCAAATTGGTATTTCTGGGCTGGAGATTTACTGAAGCCTGAATGGTGACCCCTTTATCGACACATGCTGTGTCTATTGAATGGAATAAATCGATAAATTTCCATCAACATACCTTGAAAGTGGGTACCATAATATCTTAGCATCCCATGGGCGCCTGTATAAAACAACTGAGTGTACACAAGTTGCATAGCAGCCAAGAGCTACAAGCATGAACATGGCAGACTTGGCTAAACTGACTGGCCTATCACAGCATGCTACAGGTACCAAAAACCTTTTCAGCTAGAGGAGACCAAAAAGTGAAATTAAAGGTTATACCAAATGACTCATATACTACTTTGCATTAAAACATACCCAGTAGTGTTCCAAACAACAAATTATTATTTTTTTCTCGAATAATGTCGTCGAAGTGGGTTTTAGGACACGAATAGCACACATGTGGGGGAAAACGTATTGGAGTCGTGACCTCTGGTGCATGACATCACAACCTGATTACGATTGCGCCCTAAACGTCATAGTCTATGACGTCGGGCGTTGTTACGAAAGATTCACCCAACTGTGGGAGTTCTAGCGTGATGTCGCTGACATTTTGACGTCACAACAGGCATTTGAGCGAGATCGTAATCAGGTTGTGACGTCACAGGTCAAGCGGTCACAGCCTTCGCCGTTTTGAAAGGGGCATGAAATTGTCACACTTCACTGCTGCTATTTCCAACCTTGGGCAGTTTGAAAACATATAAAATGTAAAACACGTCTATATAATCACCTCTACAACAATTTAGCACAAAAAAGTAGCAGATTTTGAGACCATTTTGTCTAAACTTTGAAGGTTCTACCAAATAACCCCTGCACACTTTGCAATAAAAACATACAGAAAAGCTGTGTAAATTACAAGTTGATATTTTTTTTCATGGAAAAAGGACATAAAATTGGATATTTTAACACAAAAATCGACCATAGAGGTCCATGTCCCCCGCTAGCAGCACCAGTTATGGTGGATTACATCCACCATAACTGGCGCTGCTGCTGCGGGGGCCATGGACCTCTATGGTCGATTTTTCTTTGCCGATGATATCTCATATCATTGATAAGAGTGAGATTTGAAAATGGAGATATCGCTGATGAACTTAACATAATCTAATACAGCAGATGGCACCCATATTGGATTATGCACATTCATATCCTCCTCTCAACAATGTCAAGGCACTCCCCAGGTATGAAGTAGATCGGTTGAATCGTTCTCGAGTTATTGTTCAGACAAGATCCAACTGCTTATAATCCAATATGGCTGACGGCGGCCATATTAGATTACGCACATTGCTGAAAAACAATCCCAACCGTCCTTTCACCAATGTCAAGGCACCCCCCTAATTTGAAGTTGATCGGTTAAATCGTTCACGAGTTATTGTCCGGACAAGAAAATCTAAGATCCAATTGCTTATAATCCAATATGGCTGACGGCGGCCATATTAGATTACGCACATTGCTGAAAAACAATCCCAACCGTCCTCTCACCAATGTCAAGGCATACCCCAAGTTTGAAGTTGATCGGTTAAATCGTTCACGAGTTATTGTCCGGACAACAAAATCTAAGATCGAACTGCTTATAATCCAAAATGGCTGACGGCGGCCATATTGGATTACGCACATTGCTGAAAAACAATCCCAACCGTCCTCTCGCCGATGTCAAGGCACACCCTAAGTTTGAAGTTGATCGGTTGAATCATTCACGAGTTATTGTCCGGACAAGAAAATCTTACGGAATTACGGACACCGGTGTTTCTAAGTCCCCCCCCCCTACTAAGTAGCGGGGGACAATAAAACAGCTGTGGTTAAAAAAGTATTAAAGCCGTCGATTATGATAACGTGGTATAATATAGACTAGTCGGTTGTGTCAGACATCCATCCTATTGTGACGTACATTGCACAACAATTGGGTATGATGACATCATCGAGATATCAACAATTGCATTACGTTTCAGGATTATGACGTTGTTGGTGTTACAATGCTGAATGGAATCGTCACCTAGAACATTCGCTACGATTTCTCACTATGAACAATCGTAATCAGACTCCATCATGAGTCAGCAGGTCACAGACTTCGCCCTTTCCAAACAGGTGTGATATTGGAGGGTTTCACATTTGTTGTTTTTAACCTTCGACCATTCCCAAAAACAGTAAACATGGTAAACCCCTAGGTTAAATGTTGAATATAACCTCTTGCAACAATTTAGCATCAAAAAAATGCGAGGTGTGGAGACCATTTGGTAGAACCTTTAAGTGAACTCTCACAGGTGGAACAGTTCAAGTAGTTTTCGGCATGCTGTGATCAGACATAGCGGACATCCTGTTCATAGCTCTTGAGAAATAGAGCGGACTCCTTAGCCGATGTTTTCAGGCTACAGTACACCCAGTTTTTTTCTATATGCAGCCATGGGCTGTCAGAGGACATTACCGTTATGCAACTAAAATCCCACTTTCAAGATATGCTGATAGAAATTTATTCATTATTCTATTCAAGAGACACAGTGCCCAGTCCAGACATACCAATTTATGATGTATTCCACCCCCCCCCCCCCCGGACATTTCCCCTCACTCCTGGATATATCCCTTTCCCCATCCCGACATATTGCCCCCCTTCCCTGGGCATATCCCTACCCCCATACTAGTTATTCAGGTTTCCCCCCAGGTGTATGAAAAGTTACGACCCTCCCTAGAAATCATGCGCCCCGAGGCATCCAGGTGTATGGAAAGTTACAACCCTCCCTGAAATTCATACACCCCGAGGCGTCAGTTAGGACCCTCCCTGAAATTCATACACCCTGAGGCGACCCTCCCTGAAACTCATACACCCGGAGGCATCAGCTACACTGTGAGAAACACACCATTTTGATCTGCTTTTGTTCGAAAATCGACTTTTATTTTTGGAGCAAATGTCACCTTTTGGCGAGTTATATCCCGGAAACTTCAGTGATAATAATACACTATTGACTTTATTCCATTAAATTTGAGCGAAAGTTATTCCATAAATATTGAGATGTGGTCAGCTGAACTTTCGAAGCGAAAGCGTCATTTCCAATCGCACGTGAGTTGTTTTTTATATACCCCAGAGTAGCAAGACATCACTCGGAGTATATGGGTTTATAAACCCGACCATTTAACCAATCACAATCCAGATTTTGAATACAAATTTGCTTGTGGAGTAATAATTTCAGATATTCAAAAGATGTATTTTATTTATTTAATTTTATTTCCTAAAAGAGTTCTTAATAACTGACCTTGACCTTCTTCGATTGAAGCAAAAACATTACAAGATATTATTCTTGGGAACCACTGGACCGATCGATGCGATACTTGGCATACATGAGCAATGAGTCAAGGTCTTACATATTTCCTCATTTGAAGCTGCCTCGTCAACAAATATGGCCACCAATGACCAATCAAAATCATTAGATTTTCAAGTATTGGATATGGGTGGCAAAAAAGCTTGTTACAGGGTTCATACAGCCCAATCTCGTTTAAATTCCAGGCCTATTAAAGCACTTTCCAGGGCCATTTCTATCCACGTTCAAGGACCATTTATCTATCATCAGGGCCAAATCCAAAGGTTATATCAACATATAAAGTCGACCCAAACTTATGCTCACCACAATTTGACCAAAAAGTTATGGCCACTACAATTTGACAATACTAGAAAAAAAACCTGACATGCCTCGGACTCAGTGGCAACAAAATTTATTTCTATTAGGTAGCCCTAATTTAACTCATCACATTGGCTACCTAACTTCACTAGACAATCCAGGCTGATATTTTGGTCTAATAAACGGACAGATGTCAGCATTTAGAATATTATAATTCAGCTGAAATTGTATTTATAAAAAAGCCGACCGGTGGAGTATTTGAATGGAATTTCCATTGAAATTTAAGTGAACCCGGGTGATGTTTTCAAATGGGAACCCCAAACCACAAGTCTTCGCTTAAACTTTGGGCCACCATAAACCATATTGTTCTTCACTTTCAAGTAGCAGTAGTCCTGCTGTGCAACCAAGGAAAGGTTCAGCATATTTGCATAATGTTTAAGTTCACAGTACGTTTACAAAAGCGACAGCACCGATTAGATTTAGTCCCCCCTTATGTATTGCACAAAGTGAATCTATGATATCTGTTTCGCTAACACGAATCATCGATGACTGGTCTTCCTTTTGAGATCTCTTTGTTATCAACGTGAATAAAGTTAATACAAATGATGTATCAATATAACCAAGGCTTGTGTCCATGATATTATCAACCTCCAAACAGGGTTATCTCCCCTTCTGATGGTCGATCGACCCTGCTGTCATTCAATTTACATTTTGCCCTGTATCAAAACATTTCACACTACTTGAATCTTACCAGCCAAACAGTCCTTATCAGCATACTATATACCGAGATATTTAATTTTGCACATCTGAATGTGCGGTGGGCATTAATTGATGCTGAAAAACAAACAATGCTTGTTTGTTTTCAAACAACTATTTAATAGCTTTGATATAGTGTTTTTGTTGTTGTGAAGAAATGAACAGTTATTTAATTCAGAGTGTTTTCTTTTGTCTGCCGAATCTCCCAAATGCGCTGCAGTTGATTAATTCTAGTTAATTAAATTTGTTGCTATACAGAGCAGTTCTGATAATCTCGCACTTTTAATCTCCGTCAAAGGCTACATGGCTTGGTGAGGGCCCACTGTGTGGAGAATGCCGGGGCAGTTTTTCATCCTGTATAAGTGAATGATGGGAGGGTTGATCGACTGGCAGAAGGGGAGATAACCCTGTTTGGAGGTTGTGATATCACATCAGGCTATTTGTGTTAGAATATAAATAGACTAGATGGCAACAACATATGTTTGATGGTTGTAGACATTCTCTCCGATTTTGTAATAATTTCCTGAGCAATTTCGACCTGATTGGCGAATAAACACTTCAACTACCGAAAAATTCACTTACCAAATTGGCAAATTAATATTTTTTTTAATTGACACATTGGAGAGTGGCTGAAAATATCACTCGCCACAGCCCCGCACAAATTTGAAATCAGGTAATCCGAAAAATACGTCCTGCCGAAAAAACTTTCAGGTAACCTTTTTCTGTTCGTGTAACCCCAAAACAGGTTGCACAATTTGTTTTTGGGTAACCCATTTAACAAGCGTTCTGAGAACCCCAACATCTCGCCTTGTGGGGTCTCCCGCTGAAGCTGCAGCAGTATTGAAAACATATGTAGAGCAAACTTTCCATGTACAGGGGTACATGTAATTTTTTGCCGAACAAAACCTTAGCAATGGGAACGTTCAAAGTCTAAACTGTGATACAGACAATAACGTCCGACTTAGATGATCCGGTACAAACAATAACGTCTGGAACAGATGATCTGGTACAGACAATAATGTCTGGAATAGATTATCTGGTACAGACAATTACATCAGTTCCATGTGGGATTACAGGGATTCATAGAAGTCCAAAATTTTGCCACCGGATACTGAAATTTCAGTATTTTTTTTACCTCAATTGAGTTTTTATCAGTTTTTGCCACCGGCGTCCTGATTGCTATTGATTTTTTTTGTGTTTTTACCGCCGTCATATGTAATGGTTCTGAGAAAGAGTTTATAGCTTAGAATAAAGTAATATAACATCAAATTTGACATAATCATTGAACTGTCTTAATTTATTTGAACAAGAATAGAATATTCCATCACCACAAAGTCAGCCTCCTAGGGGTGCAGTCTATCGGAGATGGCTCAATTCCCATCTACTACCGACAACTGCACCCCAATTACTAGCATTGTTTTAGTTATGAAAATATTTTTGTCAATTTAAATAATCCATATCCTTCCTAATTTGGAATGAACGAGATCTGAATTGCGATATTTAATCCCAAATCCCAATCAGGGGTTTTCCCTAAAATGTTGAACAGGCCTCGAAATAAGACAACACGGGGTGATCAAAAAATTGATCCCCTGATTTTTGGTCCAGGTGATCGATTTTTTGATCTCCTAGTAGATCAACCAGGTAACCAATCGATCACCTGAATCGACCACCTAAAACTAGAGATTTCATGTTGTATGAATGGATTGTTTTTTCTTAAGTGGAATTGTGCAAAATGACTCAATGTGCATGACAATTTACTAAATTCATTTCAGAAAATATATCCAAGAAAAAACTTGACATTTTAAGAACGTGTTTTACTCCTTCCTGACTGTCGCTTAACCATAGTACTCCTCAGTAGTAGTAGTGCTGTCGATGTCCGAGTGCCAGGCTGTCAAGCAGTGTTGAACCTTTCAAAATGGGTTCAAAAACGATGTCTGTCGAGTCGTTGGAATTAACAAATAAAATGAAATAATGGAAGGTATTTGATGCACGATACATTAATTTGAAATCCTGAACATACATTCGGAACATATTTGGCATTTAACAGCTTTAGAAATATTTAGGAAACGCAATTTGGCAAAAATATTGTACCATAAAACTCCTGTAAGAAATTTGATCACTTTCAGATTACTACCGATGGATGGTCTGTTTTGCTTCATTCCGACTAAATAACTTGTCTAAAATCTTATAGATGTCACGACATGTATTCCTGGTTACACTTAGGATAAAGAATACTGAAAATTTATTAAACATTCGGTAAAAATCCTGTTGTTTATGTGACGCGTGGTTTCGGTGAGTGAAGCCAAACGCCATTGTGATTCTGTCGAATTCGACCACGGCGCATGCGTACTCAAGCGATATTTTATGGCTGACCAATCAGTAAGTCGGGTTACATCAGGTGATCAGGTTTTCGCGGGTTGAATGAAGAATTTAAAACACATGACCATTTTACCCAATAACATCAACGCATTTCTACTATGTGACCCAAATCCTTGTGTGTAAATGGAAACACGAGTTGTTGCCCATCAATTTTTTTATCTCGAACGTGGAGAATGTGTTCCTGTAAATGATCTTGTAAACAAGGTGCGTTTTTACTCATTTTAACCAACTTTTCTAAATAAATGACGCGCGTACGTCTAAAAAACTTTTTAAACTGAGTTGTTGGTCGAATTACGAGTTTTAACATTCACCGGAATTGAGTTTATAGCTGAGAAATTGAATATTTACTGTGTTAAACGCACACACTTCAGTTTTTTTACAGTCCGAATTGAGTTTCCTAGTGAATTTTGCCACCGCGACGTGTATGAATCCCTGGATTACTGCAAGATAGGTCAATCCCGTGTAGGATTTATATTCACAGAAATTAGCCTACCTCTATATTTCACCTATTTTATTCTTTAGAGGTTAATTCTTCATGCTACCATCCAAAGATTCTCATAATCCATCAATTATGGGTGGTAAAACGTCCAAACACTCTGAATTTTAGCGTCCAGACAGCTTCCGTTACAACTTCGGCCAAACTCTGCAATATCCGGAACAGTTTCCTGGTTCAAGTCTCGCCGTTGCGGTCACACCCACTTTTTTTCGGAGCGGCTGCAATATCACGATCTTCATTCAAACAGATCTCTACTTCTTATTATTTTTTAATTCCATCCTTTTTAATTCCATCCATTTCATAATTTTATTTGTTATATACCACTGCTCATAAACCCGCAATATTAGCCGGTGGATATCGTTGTAAAGATCGTTTGCACTGGTAGAGACCTATTTGGATAAAAAACGTGAATATATCCAGGATTGATATCGGCGCTGCAATAAAACGGAGATTGCCGAGTTTGGCCGAAGTTGTAACGGAAGTTGTCTGGACGCTAAAATTCAGAGTGTTTGGACGATTTAACACCCATAATTGATGGATTATGAGAATCTTTGGATGGTAGCATGAAGAATTAATATACCGGTATGAAGAATAAAATAGGAGTTGAACTATAGAGCAGGGATTCATAGAAGTCCAAATTTTTTCTACCCAAATTAAAATATTGAGTTCTTTTTATGCTCAAATTGAGTTTTTCCAAGTTTTTACGGCCCACCCACAAATTGATATTGAGTTTTTGAATGTTTTTACCACCCTACCAATTAAGATATTAACAAATAGTTTCTGTAGTACTAAGGTGAGCTACAAAAACTGTCCAATGCGTCTGGCACACTTCACCTCTGATACAGATTTTCACTGTAAAATCCAAATATAATTAAACATGATAAATAACTCATCCAGGTGAAGCTGGTAACGTGTTTTATAATGAAATAACGAAATAAAATTTGAAAAAGTTTTCTATGGGTAAGTGTCTAACTTGACAGATAAAATGGAGAGATTAAATAGGGACATTAATTAAAAACATTGTTTGATAGAAAAGAACCTTGTTGATCCAGTCTAGTCCACTGGTACTATAAGGACTATGTGAAGAAAAATAAACAAAGCTAAAAATATCGATTCCAAGCCCATGGTAATGTTTGTAGGAAATCAAACTTTTTTGTTCTCAACTTGATTATTTGATATAACAAAGTTATCTCCCTTGGACTTCCGTGTTTCAACTTTTTAGAGACAACAGCGGTAAGAGATCACAAACTATCATAAACATTCAAAGATAATTATCATATAACGCTTGCAAGAGACGCTATAAATCCTTACATCATCAGCGGATTTTCACGTAAGATGTAGCAGCTGTCATGCAGAATGATGTCTTGAACTCGGACTTCTTTACGTCCATCGCATGGTCGCCGTCGAACTTTAGAACAAAGGAACTGTCAACAAATCCCGCCACCTCTAGTCTCGTGGAGCTATATTTAACTCGGCCCCGATAATTTCTTGATGCTCATTGGCTAACGAATTCTGATTAGGTGATGTCATTGAATCGGCAATTCCCGGTCCCGAAAATTAATCTCCGAAACCGTATTTTTTGCCTCCGTCGAGTATGGATAGTAACTGAGAGCCCATGGTGAGGTATAATCGGCAAGAAAGACGGAAATTATATCTAGAACTGGGAATCCCCAAACGTTCGAAGACAAATTGTCGAAGGATCGGCGATGATTTTCAGATTTTCACATCACTGAAATAATTTGCACCATTTCCAGTATTGAGTTTTCGTCAAAAACATTGAGTATTTCTTGTCCAAAACGTACACTTTTGAGTTTTTTGCTGTCTATATTCAGTTTTTGACATTTTTTTTCTACCGTTTAACGGTAGTAAAAACGGACATCAATGAATCCCTGTAGAGGTAGGCTAATTTCTGTGAAAATGTATATGGATGATCGAGAGGAGGTCATACTTTAGTGATTCACCTTGTCCAATCTATTGTTGACGATACCCCCCAGCTAAGTAACTTGCCAAACACTAGCTAAATAATATATAGCCCTCACGAGTATGAGGGCTATAGGTCGGCCCCAGTCACCTCCAGCGAGGGTTTTAGATAATTTTAACTACGAATCACCCACCTCTGAAACTGCCGTACATCTAATCTCTATCCCCTCCTGCGCACTATTTTAAAATCTTGCGCACTGTTGTGAAATAGTGACACATATATCGCCATCTGAATTTTCCAGTTGAAAACTTCTACGCGCCATGTTGGTGATGTCACGGTATATGTGTGCTGGCCGTTTGCAATTGAACATGGCGAGTATAAACAGGTCGGGGAAAGGTTGAAATTGACCTGAATCACCCCAAAAGGGATGATTCCGCCCAGTTTGGGTGAATGACGTCATAAATCCTCACCCCAATTAGGCTGAATTAATCGTAACCCAAAGTGATCATTTTTTCACAATGATAAATATCTCAAATTATGAGCTGACCACTTTTGGCGCTAAAATAGGGAACATGTTTTCTCCGATACCATAAAATTTATGACATACGTTTGCTTATGAATTGTGCAGGAAAGTGGAATATGTGGTTGTCTCGCAAAAAATGATAAATCCGGTTGATACAACTTTCCTGTTTATAAGTTTTTCGATGGAAAAAATATTGCGCTCACGTTCATACCTGTCGTTGTTGTCGTTACCGCCATGTTCTGGTCGAAGTCGAGGCCACGAGGGTCAACTAAGCGATTAATTTTTTTAAAAATTATCATATTCGGTAAGAAGCATCAGGGGAGGTAATCCTGTGGAGGGCTCATGCCGAAGACAATTTGGTATTGAGTTGAATTGAATTTTATTCTCTCAATCTTGCCCTCTCGCATATTACTCATATTTTATCAACTATCGATTAATTTCGCCTGGTAGTTCCAAAACGAGGCAAACAAAGATGGCGCCAAACACGCTGTGTTTATTTTTGTTATTGACAACATACTCCACCTTCCCACAAACTTCGCTGACAGGATAGAAATATGAATTTGACAGTTTTCTAGAGAGGAGGTCCTGGACAAATGCGCTGAACATTAGGCTGGTTAAAAATAATTTCCTGTTTAGCATCACCGCCCGCCCCCGAAATTTCGTCCGCCCCAAAAAAATTTTTTTTTTTTTTTTGCCTAAAAGTCCATTTTCGACCCAAATGTCCGTTTCCGAGGCCCAAGTCCGCATTTTGTAGATAACCGAGCATGCCGAGTTGTGAAGCGTGCGCGCTTCAAAGTTGCGAAAATGCCATTTGTTATCTGCCAAGTTCGACGATCAGTGGATGTATTGAAGGCCTGGGCGTTTTGAAAATTTACAATTATGAAGGCAAACAGCAGAGCAGGACGATGGATGCCACCTACTTTATTCAGAGCAGAAATTCAACTATTCAGGCAAGGTTTATTGATGATTTTATTCACACAAGCCACTAAAAAAAAAAAAAAAAAAAAAAAATCCGCCCTCCCTACCCAGATTTATATAAAAAAATGATGCTAAACAGGAAATTATTTTTAACCAGCCTTATCATCTTTCAAAGTCGTGGTCTTTGGATGAACGGTAGGAAACTCTTTGGGTTACGATTAATTCAGCTTAATTGGGGTGAGGATTCATGACGTCATTCACCCAAACTGGGCGGAATCATCCCTTTTGGGGTGATTCAGGTCAATTTCAACCTTTCCCCGACCTGATAAAGTGGAAGTTGTCGACTGGAAAATTCAGACGGCGATATAATCGTTACTATTTCACAATAGTGCGCAAGATTTTAAAATAGTGCGCAGGAGGGGATAGAGATTAGATGTACGGCAGTTTCGGAGGTGGGTGATTCGTAATAAAATTATCTAAAACCCTGGAGGTGACTGGGTCTCATACTCGTGAGGGCTATATATTATTTTGCTATTTGATATCGACTGCCATCTGTTTACAACGTAATTTCTCTTAAGCAACCGACAGAACTGGAACCTGGAGGCCCTTCACCATAGTGTGCATATGCCAAAGTGCAATATTGTGTTGAACTAAGGACATAGTGACCAAAATGATCACGGAGAAGGATCGTACATAGATAACAACAACAACAACATTGCTAGACTAACATCTGTGACTTTGGGTTACGATTAATTCAGCCTAAATGGGGTGCAGATTTATGACGTCATTCATCCAAACTGGGCGGAATCAGCCCTTTTGGGAGGAATCAGGTCAATTTCAGCATTTGCAAATGCTCAATCCACACATTTCGTGACGTCATCCGACTACCCCACTGATAACAACAACAGCATGACAACCTTTTCGTGGTTCGGATCTGTGGAAAACATCTCTTCCCCCTTTGGTGGAGTTTCCATTGGCTCTGTTATTGACGCACTGGCACTGTCCTTGTTTTTCTTTGACGTGGATATGAAACATGCAGGTTGAATTACTCGATTCCGACATGTATGATGAGCGACAGATGCGGCCAAAATTCGAGTCTGTCGAGCTGCTCCCGCAAGTTTCGTGATGGTCGATGCCATTTTGAGAGAGCAGTGTCTCGCAAGTTCTCGTCCTTCATCGTACGGTACGGTACCAGTACCGGAAATGTGAAAATGGCGGCAAATTTCAATACTACCAGAAGAAGTTTACAAGAAACACCAGATTGTTTATGATTTGCAGCTTTCCAAGCATGGGCGTGCTCTCATTCATTGTGTGATGAACTGTAATATGAAAAGCAACACCACAAAAGAACATCACTATTATGGTATTATCCGAGTCTTTCATTTACACAAATTTGTCCAGCGAAAACTGGACCTTCCATAATCCTGGAAATTATCCAGATCCTGGCCAACCTGACATGCCTGATGCCACAAATTACAGGCCAATAGGCTGTATGATAGTCGAAAGTGTTTATTTATTTTTATGAAAAAAAAAGTTGAGGGACTGAAATTCCCAGTATCGGTAATATTTTTTATAGTCTCACAGTGACAGACCTCTCAAGTTATTTTGCCAAGGCGTGAGATTTGATATTTCCGCCCTGGAGTCGAGTCACCCAAAAATGCGAATTTCTAGGTGTCATTTCATGCAACTTTTCGCATTTTTGTTTCATGTAACAGCCTACCATTATACATTTCGCCCTTCTGAGTGGAGGCTAGAAATGGATACTATAACCAAGTCTAAGAAAGTTTTGAAATTACTGAATCTGCGAACTGGAGCAATTTTGAATGATTCTTGGTTATTTTAGAAATAATTTTATGAAAATGTCCAGATGCGTGAGATTTTGATATAGCTGTATGTGAGCGTGAGACAGATGCCAATTTATGCGCGATTCTCACCCTGAATGCTTGAGGGTTGATAGGTCTGGTCTCAGACTCCGGCACTGTATTCTGAGGGATATTTATTCCTCTGGCATTTTCTGTGATGAGGGGTCATTTAGAGTAATTAGTTCCCCATCTGGGGAAAACTTTGACAACGAAATAGCTGACATATTGTATTGTCTGGAATATTTCTGCAGTTGCAGCACTTGTTGGTTCATTAGGACTGCTGAGCGAAAGGTTAAGGTTTCACGCATGATAAATTACCTGGCCCTGTGGATCAACAGCTAGGCTCTTAGACTTGTTCCCTGAGTACCAGTCGGATTGGAGAAGGCTATCCAAATACGGACAAATTTCGTTCAATGTAACAGTGAGCAATGTCTGCAATGGTATTTCGGACAATATAGATATAAAATGAAATAATATTCATCTTCAAGAACTTTATGAGCACATAGTCTTCACTTCCAACATCCCCCCCCTCCCCCTCCACATATGCAATCATACACAAAATACCACCCAAGCAAGTTCTGAGAGCTTGATTGATGTATTACCATTGATTCAATCTGAGTTTACAAATAATCAGTTGTCTTAGTGGGCCTAATATGGGTGATGCTAGTCTCGTATCCAAGAACAAATTAACTTATCAAAAGCAGCGAGGCATGATAGAATCAATACACTGTCTCACAGTGCATGACGGTACCGGATCATTGACAGTAGCGGATCAATTGCTAGCTATGACAGAGATGAATGCAGGACCAAACAAAAAAAGCTTGTTAGGAGTACCTGTGTTTTTGTGCTTAAATTTGCATATTTTTATTTTTCGTATCAAGCGATCATTTCATTCATGTGAATATTGTGGCGTGACTGTCAGACTTGATGAGCTCCCCGATTATCTAATGGAAGATTTTAACATTTGAATTGACAGGAGTGCCATCGTCATTGATAGAGTAACGACAGTATAAATGTGATAGTACGGTAAGTTCCCTAAGTATTCGCGACCCTAAGTAAATTCGAAAACGGGCATTTTTCGCCAGGTCACGTGACACTGTTCCCTAAGTAATCGAAAACGGCCCATTCGTGAAAAACCGCGGTCCTAACTATTCGAAAGTCCCCCATTTATGTGGTCGCGAGATTGATAATATTGTGGGCTTATGTAGTTGTGGGATGGGAAAAACATCCGCATCAACGAGTTCGAGAGCGTGTCAAAAGTTTTCACGTTCAAACTGAAAGAATGCGTCAGAAAATGAACCCGTACTCGTTCTTTTTCTCCCAGCAAACGAACGTCAGGCAGTCGGAAAATGAACACTATCCCGTCAGGAAAAGGAGCGTCAGAAAAAGAACGTTCTTATTCGAGCGTTCAAATTAGACAGAGGCGTGGGATATTATGAAATACCAACCCGGTTATGAACAATCTCCTATAAAGCGCCGCTCAATAGCCGTTTTACTCTCTTTCAAACCTATTTACAATATTTTCAGCTTGTTATATCCTAAAGAAGAGAGTCCTAAATATATTTTAGAGGGTTTTACGAAACCAATCGCCACGACAGCGTCAGAAAATGAATATACGAAAGTGAACATCCTTTTTTTTCCGTCAAAATTCGATGACGGGACTTAGCATAGCTCCCATATCCATTCCCAATAAAAATGGATACATCTGTTATTTGAAAGCAATTATAGCAAGGACTCGAGGTCAATACACAGTTTACTTAAAGGGTTTTGAAAATATTGGTGTTTACACAGCTGTGATAGAATGATTTGCTGACATCCATGGAAAGATTGAAAGAATGAGCCAGGTGGGATTATCAGCGACTTTTACTCTTCAGAACGTCCCCATATGAACCTCTTTTAGCTGGCAAATTCCCATGCAGTTCGTGATGCCAAGCAGAGATAAACCCCTTTTTTCACCCCATATGCAGGACTTGTCCATTGATATACTAAATGTATCCAATATTGCAGCCCGGTTTTGGGACAAGGCCAAAAGTACTGAGAGTTGAGGAAGTGCTTTGATCTTGCCTGGAATGGAGACATTTAAGACTACACGAATCATCAGAGCCCAGAGAAAACTATTATTATTCAAATAGCTAGAGCCAGTTTCAGCCCAAATCATTTATTATGTGCCAACAAGGCAGAGTGTTGGATCAGTTTGCATATGCAGACCGATTGTATAACCCGTGACAGACTGGCTGGTCTCACTTCAAACCTGCGATCACCCGATTTATTATGTCTCCCCCAACTATGTTTGGGGGAGACATTTAGTGTTTGTGCTGTCTGTCTGTCTGTCTGTCAGTCTGGATGTCTGGATGTCTGGATGGATGTCTGTCCGTCCCCTTGCCTTGTCTGCAAGATATCTTGAGAACTACTGGATGGAATTTCACCAAACTTGGATGGAAGCTTCATTGGGATAGCCCCCTCATTTGATTAGGTTTTGGTGTATGTGCGTGCATTCGTCCGGTGTCCGTCCGTCCGTCCATCTACTTGTACATGTATATACAGGCTTTGTCTGCAAGATACCTTGAGAACTATTGGATGGAATTTCACCAAACTTGGATGGAAGCTTCATTGGGATAGCCCCCGCATTTGATCAGGTTTTAGTGTATGTGTGCATGCATTCATCCGTGTCCGATGTCCGTCCAACCGTTCATCTACTTGTACATGTATATACAATGAAAATTGCTTCTTTGTAATTAATATTTTTAGATACGCAGCTTTGTTTAAGATACTTATTGCTACATTCATTTTATAGCACTTTCCCTTAAATTATGTGCCCATTCAAGGCAAGGTGGGAGGTTGGGGGAGACGTATGTTTTTGCCCAAAAAAACAACCAGCATAGGCTTCATGCCGGAGCGGCAACTCAAGGGTGAAAGCGGAACCTCTAGTTGTTTTTGATTGTGCTTATCTTATATACAAATTAAAGATTCTGACTGGTTTACATATAATTATTGGTCATATTCACTGCTATGATTTAATTAAGTTTAATTTAATTTTACTTTGTTGCTGAAATGAAACAAAGCAATACATTTGTTCCAATTACCCAAACAATTTTCACAGCGACTAGCAGATTTACCATAGATTGTGTGCACAAAGAGGCTCAATGGGGATATTCAGGTTGACCAGCATCAATGTCTAAGACATCTCCCGATAGCTCAAATTAAATACCAGCTGCTTCCGTGCCGAAGTAAAAAATGTACAGGAGACTTCTAGCAAATCTGAAGAAATGAAATACTGGCTCCCTCGACTTACATGACATTGGAGTTTTTTTTATTGATACTTCAGGTAAATCCCACAATATTTGCATATAAAATTAAATATTTTAGCCGTTTTACATAATCATCGGATAAATGTTGGAAATTCATTTCAATTAAACAAGGTTATTTTTTTAAGAGAGGCATCGCCTGCTCTAGAGTACAGTTACGCAGTGTGCATATGCCCCCTTGTTAGGCCCCATGCAAGCGGAGATGTACAGGCTATCAATAGACACAAAGGCTTGATTCAATTATTACTTTGGGGAACATATGGGGGTTACGCGTTCACGATTGATAACACAACAAAGCAGTGGATAAAACATTCCAATTAGCAAACAATGTAATGTTGTACGAATAATCAGTTTTTTTTATTGATAGACATTTTAGAAGTTGGGGACTAGTAACCAAACGAACTGTTACCAACGTAACCAAACGAACTGTTACCAACTGGGCCGTCCGAACGGTATGGCAGCCCGTTCCTACACTCGTGAAACGGGCATAACATGCCGCTCTTCTCGTCACACTAACCTGCCTGTTCGCAGTGTGCCCCAAAGTCGAGAAGCTCCGTCAATATGGGGACTCTAAATTTACGAAAACGTCCGTTTTCCTGAACTGACCTGCACAAAGTATTCGGAAGTGGTCAGTTTTTCACGACTGCGATATTCACTTCCGGTCACGAATACTTAGGGAACTTACCGTAGTGGATCACTCTTATCCGCACAGACATAACAGAGCACTGTGAATAAAGGGAGATAATCGAGATGCTAATTTTTATTAGTAGTGTGACCTAAGACTGGACGAGTCTCTACTCTATTTCATATGTACTATTTCATTATTTCATTAGTACCTAAATGACGTTTAATCAATTGAAAGAAAAAAAATGGGGGAAAAAAATTAAATAGAGACTGGATGTTTTGATGAGTTTCATGGTGTGAAGATTCGATTTGGAGGCATGGCTAGCCTGAATGATTGAAAGGTTTTTTTCCTTAGTCACAACAATTGTGACAATTTCATTCTAATACCATACTGTGACATCACGGTAATAACGCTATTGCTGACATCATGATGGGTAACGTCATTCCCATTGTTGATGTTACATGAACGCATTGATTCCAGCATGTGTATATGAATGAACCAATCAAAGCCTTCGAGAACAAAATATGGAGTTTTCATTGGTGACAAAAATATACTGTGCACTTTTTCTTGCAAAGTTAGCTCCCTTGCGACGTCGAGTCCAGTCCCTGTTATGAGCATTTCTTCAGGCAGAGTTACTTCCCTTCATTACCCCTGAAATGTACATTATGAAATGGACTGGTTCCAGTCTAGTAGTGTGACTTGTGTTACCAGATTATATTGTGTTGAAAATGACAAAATGTCAGCAGGAATAAAAGCAATTTTGGTCTGTTAAACGTTTGTATACAGTGAGGTTATGATGACACCTGGAATAAATTTCTTCTGTAGCCCTAAAACCCAGCAACAGATTTAACCCAGCAACAGATTTTGTGATCCGTTACTCTCAAATTTGATCCGTTATTGTCGGATGTGGCCTACAGATGACTTTTTTGAATGAATAATGAATCATCGTTGAACTGATCAGTATTCTAATGTACCTTTATATTTATCCAACAGTCTTGTGATCCATGCTGTCATTCAGGCCTGTGAACCCTGTCCTCCCTGGAGAGGGGAAGAGGAAGAAATTTCAGTACAATAGAAACAATGCTAACGCTCAAAGTGGAAATGGCCGTTTAAGCTCTTGTATGAGTAGAAAGTCGTCTGATTCAGCCATGAATCCTCCTCCAGACAAAAAACGAAAAACTGACAGTGGAGAAGAATGGGACCCCGGACAGGGAGGAACTAAAGGGGAGGACGAGGAGGATTGGGAAGACGATTTTGACTACTCTCAGGCTGTCCTGCAAGACATCGACAGGGACATTTTACAGCACTCGCAAGCTGGCCCTAGTGTAGCAGATATCAGGCCACCTGTGATTGGTGTTGGTGTTGCCACGAGTGCAACATCAGCAGGTCTCAGTACTGGTGGGCCACCTACGGGTATAGGTAAAAGCACATCTCGGTCAGGGCCGAGGTTTTCAAGCATGAAACCAGCAAGCCTTGCTACAGGTGGGCCACGCACGGGTACAGGTATTGGCACAGGTAAAGGTACATCTCAATCTGGGTTAAGGCTTACAGCAGGAGATGTACCCTCCAGCAGTTCAACGAAGGGAAAACTGTCTCTGGCCCGCCCAGGTCAAAGTTCAAAGAGCTCACGTCTGGCTCAGGCATACCCAACATCTTCTGGGGATTCCAGGCAAATGATGGCTGATCCAAGCATTATCTCGGAAAGCTGCAAAGAAAAATATATAGAAGAATTAAAAACGGAGGTAAAGTTTTCTTCATCAATTGCATTCTGATCTTAGGCTACTAAAATCAACAAGCCACATATCTAAGAGAGAAAAGTTCAGACAAGCATCAATTGGCCCTGAATAGGGGTTAGTGTCCTCATGGCAGGGGTTCATAGAAGTCATATTTTACAGCCGCTCAAAAACAGAATCCTACATGTGGGGTTCACGTGGGTGAAAAGATGTAGGACCCAATGTCGTGATATGTCTGAAATATAGTTGAAAGCGACGTTAAATAATATTCACTCGCTCATTCAATCACTCAATAGAGAACTAGAGAAGCCAAGAATCATGGTAAACTTATGAAAAACTCAATTCCGGCAAAAGGCTAATGCTACAATGTTAGAATATTACACATTTAAGGGGGTAAAATTCTAGAAAACTGGATATTGAATGGACAAAAACTCAATTCAGGAAGAGAAAAAAACCCTGAATATTTTGACGTCTATGAACCCCTACGTGGATGAAGAGCTGATAGCTGACCACAGTGACACGGGTCTATCGGGCACATCTAGTATGATCACTGCACCTAGTATAATTCGTGGCGTGTCCTACTTCTCCTACTCCGCTTTACTCACTGCACAGCGGGTCGCATAGGTGTGGCGTGGGATAGGGTGGGGCGAGAGACCTGGGGTTTTCACAACCTGAGATTCCATGGGCCAGGCTTGCACCCTACAGTAGAATGGACCGACACACCGGGTCGCATAGGTGTGGCGCGACTAATCCGTGGCGCGACTAATCCGTGGCGTGTCCTACTCCTCCTACTCCGCTTTACTCACTGCACAGCGGGTCGCATAGGTGTGGCGCGGGATAGGGTGGGGCGAGAGTATGCCGGGGGTACTGGAATGCTAGTTTGAATAAAACCACATGATAGCATACTATGATAGAGAGAATCAAAAGACAGGAGGTCGTTTGACATTGTGCATTTTAAAACATATTTCTTGGAACTCAATTTTTTGTTTTTTTGTTTTTTACCCCACAGCTCGATTGGGCTCAGGGGTATTGTTGTCACCCCGCCTTTTCATCCATTCATCGTGCTGTCCGAACATCCGTCTGTCCGTCGTACCGTCCATTTATCCGTTGTCCCGTTATATGTACCGGTACCGTCTTTTCCCCTGGACTCCATGCCTTGAGAACGACTGAAGGCAGGCCAACGAAACTTATATCCAATATAAAATGTTATCTGTAGATGTGCCTTTTGTATGTTTTGTTGGTCAAGTCCTCGTCAAGTAAATCTACATATTACATGCACCAAAACTTTTTCCGCAGCATATGGACAAGGGGAGATAATCACATAGCTGTAATCTGCTGAAAAATGTAGTGCAAGTTTAAATCTACAGTTTAATTCTCCAGAACCTTTTCTGCTCGTGAATTACCATTTACCAATTTCTCAGTTGGATTTAATTATACTTATGTTGTAATTTGTGAAATTTCCATGCCTTGGAAACACTTATAAATAGTAGTTTGGTAACCATGCATTTGTGCCACTGTCAGCCAGAGCACCTTACATATCTACGTTTATAGTACACAGAGGCTTTATTTTTGAATGATACACTGAATAAAGCCAATGTTTACTTGCTACTATATGGATCATTCCATGAAATAGGGATACCAAAGTGTGACATGCAAACCAATTTTGAAAAGATGTCAGTTCATGGCTGCACTAAGTCAGGGATAATATTGCTATATACAGAGAATTGGAAAATATAGGAGAACAGATAATATTCCACAATTTGGGAGGAGCATAAAATAATGAAGTTGCACGTGTAACGGTAACACCAAACTATTTGCAATTCACCACATAACATGTTAATGGACTTTTACCTTCAAACGGATCATGGCACATGAACATTTTATATGTAAGACCGGTCTTAATTTGTCTTTCTTTCTTCCGGAATCACCATTTGTTTGTCACAAATGTAACAAAGTGGCAAACATAACTATTGAGAACACGAAGTAGCACGATACTACTTGCCCGCTATTTTATGCAACTGCCTCATCATACGATCCCTACCCTAAAGTGGTTTGACCAGCCATGTCGCAAATATTGGGTTCCCTTTCTGCACATAGTAATTCATGCAAAAAAAAAAGAAAGTAAAATGCAGGCAGAGGGTGGTGAATGTAACATGAAAGTGGACACGAAATCGAGACATAAAAGTATATTCCAACTACAGTTATTAAGGACACATCAAAATCCTGTCGTATTTGGATCGATAATAGACAAGATTAGACCGGCTCGAAAATAGTTTTGAATGACCATCTTTTCTTGGTGACAGGTAAGAGGTGAGGTAAGTAACAAGAGAACACCATGCGTTACATTTGCTACCTGAATTTTGAGGGTATCATGCATCCAGAACCTGCATTTAAGGTCTGATATGAAATAAACTGAAATAAATTGGAAGACAAGAGCCAGATTGATACTTTAAGTTGTTTTATTGGTCAAATTTATTTGCAATTCATGCACATCAGTTCAAACAAAAGCATCAGTTTGCAGTGTCACATTTTTAGGGATCCATGGGTGTCCTCATATGCTGACACCAATGGTCCTCTGAAAGTAATGAATGTACATATAACTAAGATCTGCTTGTATGTGGCATTAAATAGGAATAAATGTCTTCTAAATTAGTGTAACATTTTAGGAAATTCACCAGTGGTTTTACCGATATCTTCTGAATAAATGTATGAAATAACTTTAAGATGTATTAGGTGTGCATGAAATGAATCTATTCAACATGATAAATGAAAGTAATTGTATAACAACAACAATAGATTGTATTACAACAACAATATGTGTCCTTGCCACCCGATAAATGAAAGCTATTCTATGAAAATAGTCAACAATATGAGAACAGTACAGCATTCTTTTTGGGATTTGCAGAAAAGCCCTAGCGAACAGATAAACAGCGACAAATTTTCCAATGTACAAAAGCCTCATCCAACATTTAGTTTCAGGCCAGGGCAATAATATCACAACATCACATATATATTCCTACAGACATGTGGATAGCTTGTCATTTTTGACCCTCGGCCAATTTTGGCCGAAGGGTATTGTCGTCGTCATGTACATCCCTCTGTCCGTTACATCTATCTCGTTACCAAGATATCTTTAGAACGACTTACCCTAGGCACACCAAACTTGCAGTGCACATCCATATGCTCGTGACCCAGAACCCTATTGAATCTGGACCTGATTGGTTGGAAACTTTGGCGGCCATATTTAATTTATGCGAAACCATTAATCTTGTGTATCTCAGGTACCATTTCACTTTTCAGTGTGAAACTTGGTATAGATCATCGATGCATCAAGAAATTTCAAAGGAATGACCAAACCAGTTTCCCTGATTCGGTGGAAACCTTGGCGGCCATCTTTAATTTATGCAAAATGTTTAATGATATATATCTCTGATACCATTCAAGTGTTCTATACAAAACTTGGTATACAGCATCGATGTATCAAGAAACCTGCAGTGTATAACCACATCAGTTCCTCTGAGTGGTGGGAAGGATGGGCAGCCATCTTTAATTTATGCGAAATCATTAATGATCTCTATCTCTGATACCGTTTAAGTGCTCGATGTAAAATTTTGTATACATCATCGATGCATCAATAGACTTACGATAAATGACAGTTCTGGTGTTTCTAATTGGGCGGAAACCTTGGTGTCCATCTTTAATTTATGCAAAATATTTAATGATGTATATCTTTGATACCATTTCATTGTTCTATATGAAACTTGGTATAAAGCATCCATGTATCAAGAGACTTGCAATGAATAACCACAACAGTTCCTCTGATTGGTGGAAGAATGGACGGCCATCTTTAATTTATGCGAAATCATTAATGATCTCTATCTCTGATAAATTTCAAATGCTCGATGTAAAATTTGGTATACATCATCGATGCATCAAGAGACTTATGTAATGAATACCGGTTTCTCTGATTGGACGGAAACCTTAGAGGCCATTTCTAATTGCAAAATTTTTCATACTCTGTATATTTGTCACTTGACTGCTTGGTGTTCCTGAAGTCTTGGTTCAAATTGAATACATTATGAATGGCTGGCGCCCAGAGTCGAGGGGTTTCAGATTCGCAGCTTCGTATTTATACCCCCTGTACATAGTATATGGTATACTGGATTCCGATTGTGCGGTACCGCACTGCAGTGGCATAATGGTACCGGTAATTGGTTAGAGCATTGACCTTGTATGCAGTAGGTACTGGGTTCAATCCCAGGCCGGGGAACTTGTTGCTTCCTCACTTATGCTCAGCATTAAAAGGATAAAACAAGGACTGGTTCGCTCAGTGTCAGTATTATGTGACTGAGTGGGGTGTCATGTCTGGCACAGCGCTATAAAATGGCAGCATTAGATCTGCCGTTACAAGTAGGTAGATGCAAGTAGATCGGCCCCCCCCCCCCACCCCAGCTTAACAAAAGGGGAGAGACCTATCATGGTCCAGGTCCTACTGTTATCATCATTAATGAATGGTACATGTGGTAATCCCTCTAATAACTCAATTCCCCTACCAATATTCAATCACTCTTCATTTTGGGGACAAAATTCAATCAGTGGTTCTAATAAATTTGATCACCCTCTAATATCATTGAAATGATTAAGAAATAATGAATAATTTAGATTTATGATTTTTAATCATTTTTTCAACTTTTGAGTCACCACCATATTTTATGGTGAGAAACTTAACTTCCTGTGAATGAATTATTGGAGGCATTACCGCACCTATTTTGTTTGATCATGTTGATAAATTCCTGTGATAACAAATTTTCAAAATTATCTTGGCGAAAGTGGGCATGGGCAGAAATCTCAGTTACAGACGAATTGAATAATCGATTTTGTCTGTATTTTGGTCACAGTGTGATTGTTTCTTGGTATCTTTGATGTTTGAATATTTGTCCCCGACACCCGAAGGGCTAAAGGGAGACTATAGTATTGGGGTCCGTCCGTCCGTGTGCCCAGGCGTGCTTCCGCTCGACTTCGTTTCTAGACAATAACTTCTGAAAAACTGAACAGATTCTTTTCAAATTTGGTATGTTGGTACCTTACCTCAAGATCTCGCTTGGGATTGTCTTTCACGCCGATCCGCCTATAGGTGGTGCCACCTAGGGGTCAAGTTAAAATTTTGTTTTCAGACAATAACTTTTGAAAAACTGAAAGAATTTGCTTCAAATTTTATGTTTGGTTACCTTGCCTCAAGATCTCGCTTGGGATTCTTTTTCAAGCTGATCTGCCAATAGGTGGCACCACCTGGAGGCAAAGTTAAGATTTCCTATATGGACAATAACTTTTGAAAAACTGAATGGATTCTTTTCAAATTTGGTATGTGAGTACGTCGCCGCAAAATCTCGCTCATAGGTGGCCACCTGGGAACCAATTTAAATTTAGTTTGCAGACAATAACTTTTGAAAACCTGAACGGATTCTTGCCATAATAATATGTGGGTACCTAGCCTCAAGATCTCGCTTGAGTTTGTTTGTCATGCCAATCTGCCTAGGTGACACCACCTGTGGGCCAAGTTAAAATTTTGTTGCTGGACAATAACTTCTGAAAAGCTGACCGGATTCGGACAAATTTCGCTAATTGTGGGTACCTTGCCACTGGATCTCATTTATGATTGCTCTCCATGCCAGGTACTGAACGTTATGGTTCCATGCTGATTCAATTGTTTCAACGTCGGGGGACTTCAACCGCTCAGGTTTTCATCGATGGATGGTTTTCATTTGTTTATAGTTAAAAAATCTCAAGGATGATCTGTTGGGGAAGGAAGGGAGGATAACTATGCAGAAAGATTCTCTCAAACAAAAAGAAGCAGAAATATCAAAGTTAAGACAAGAAAAGATGAGGCAAGTGGAGCTGGAACAGAATCAACGAACAGAGAGGGAGAAAAAAATGGAAACTGACATTGACAGGCTGAAAACCCAAATGCAGTTTAAAGAACGAGAAGTTCTTGAGTTGCAGGCCCAATGTCGAACCTATGAACAAAAAATCAAAAGACTGGAGATTGCAGCAGATGCATCCTCTACCACCTCTCAGACAGTAGCCTCTAGTAGTCCCAGGGTTAGAGCTGTGCCCGAGAGGAGGTCTCCGAGAAAGAGTCCCCCATCTTCGGGATTCCCTACCCAGCAATCCTTCATGGCCCAGGAAAGTGGGGAAACTCCCCAGAGAAGATTAAAAATCGGATTTACCAAAGGTAAGTCCCTGGTGTTAGCCAGGATATGAAATCTGCCTGTCCAAATATCACATTTTGCTAGATTTAGAGGGCTAATTCTCTGTTTTCCTTATCTCTCCCTTGTTAAATTTCCTAATTTTTACCTGTCCAAATTTGAAATGTCCTGT
>JAVTVY010003823.1:0-41915 GCA_036873755.1 Hanleya hanleyi | reverse complement strand
AGTAGTATAGAAAGGGCACGCGATCTCCCTATCCCTATAGGTGTGGCGCGGGATAGGGTGGGGAGAGAGACCTGGGGTTTTCGCTACCTGCGATTCCATGGGCCAGGCTTGCACCTTACAGTAGAATGGGTTGACTGCGCATGTGCGATGAGTAGTATAGAAAGGGCACGCGATCTCCCTATCCCTATAAATTAACCCATGGGGGTGAATGAACCCATGGGGGTGAATGAGCCATGGGGGTGAATGAGCACTCGTCATGATAATGGGGAATATCCAGTTTACATCACATATACATGTTATTAGGATTGTGAAAGATCATCTACAGGAAAAACAGGGCAGACACTTTGTCTTAATGAATAGAAATCTCCAGACCTGAATTCTTGACCTTGCTCATTCAGTCTTGTCCAGGTCCATTTTTCCTTCGAACCAAAACCCGGTGGTAGATTCACCTGTGTTTATCTACATGGAAACCTTCTCCCAATCACCCATGCTTTACTTTAGTATTCTAGTCCTGTGGTCTTGACACTAAAATTCTTTTTTCTTCCTACTCAGACATTGGGGCGAAATATTTAAGTGGGTGTGTAGAAAATGAACATAAAGAATTCTCTTTGATCTTGGCATAGCTGATGTCAGCTGTCATAACAAAATTCGGACTTCTCGGCTGTTGATATCTAGATGCAAATCAACTCCACGAAGAGGTGGTTATCACCCACTGTACTTATATACTGGATCAAATGTGCCCAGGCAAAGTCCTATCAAGATTTGATTTGACTGGGTTCACGCAGATCTAGGTGGTTTACTGAGCATACACCAGGCAGAAATCTGGTCATGGGCTACAAGCCCATTCAAAAGCAGTGACAAGATTCATTACACAACCGTTTCTTAACTCTGCCCCTATTCAAATATCTATGCGAAGGTGTTCCATCATTCTTGGGAGCCCCAATACAGTGTAACGATTCAGCCTTTTGAAAACTGCTTGTCATCTGTATGTACATGTATGAGAGCTCTACTGCTGGGAGCCACTGAAGTCCCTGTGACATATCTGAATCAGTTGAACTAAAAGATTTGTTTCAAAACTAAAAGATATCTCATGGTCCATTAAATTTGGTGAATTCGTGAAAAAATAATTAATAAGTTGAGGGAAGACAGGGACGTATCTAGAGATTTTTTGGGGACACCGGTCGTATTGACGTAGTTGTTCCATATAAATTTGATTTTGTCGTTGTTTCTGCTGAACATAAACCTCAGAATCTCTGATGCCATTGACTCGCATAATATAGCAATCAAATGTAAAAGCAGCATAACTGCATATGAGAACTGCTCTCATTCCTATTGACACGCATTCACCTTTCATTCTGCAGCAGTACTATCTGGTGGTTATATTTATTGGCATACCAAAACACCTAGGAACAAGGTAATGTTCCAGAAAACAGTTCGAACATCCGCTCCCAGGGTGCTTTGCAATGTTTGAAGAAGTTCTGGGATCTGCCATCTTTCACAACCTCGAGGTTGAAAATATGTGAGGGAATATGTTCGTACAAAAGTTCCCATCAATAAATTCAGGATTTCTCACCATGCTAATGTTGTTCGCTGAATTTGCAACATGTTTTTTTTTGCGAAAATAAACTATTTTCCTTTCATTTGGGTGCCCATATGGAAGGAAGTGGATATACTGAATCAGCCTGTCCTTGATTAGAATTCATAGTGTCTACCAAATTTGTTTTACAGACAACACATTGAAACTGACCCAATAAATACTTTCAGATTTGGTACATGTTTGTGGATCTTGCGACAAGATTTCACTTGGTAATGTAATGCGCACGAACATAGGTCCTGATGGTGCCACTTGGAGTCAACTTGAAATTTCATTTCCTAACCGACATTTGAGAACGATGATGGATTATTTTCAAATTTAGAACATGTACCTTGACACTGGATGCCACTTTGAATTTTGTTTCGTACACAAAGGTGGTGCAACCGGGACTCAACTTTAATTTTTATACCATGCCAACTTCTGTCAAAGTGGCATTATGTTCTTACCTCCCTCCAAAGATCAAAAGTCAACTTAAACTTCTCTGTACAATATCTTGAGTTACCAGTACAGTTACACTTCACCAATCTTCCTGAAAGTTCACAGGTATGTTGTCTGTACGTGTTGACCTGAATAGGCCAAAGGTTATTGTCAATAGGGGAAAATAGGTCAAAGGTCAACATCACCCTACATGAAAAATCTTACAATAATCCAGCTAATAATTCAATCACAGGAAGTGAAATTTCCCACCATAAATCTGGGGTGAGCAAATTTATTAGAACAGAAAGTTGTCAAAATGGTTCAAAATCATGCATATAATCCATTATTTTGTCGTTATTTTGATGATTTTAGAGGGTGATCAAATTTATTAGAACCATCGATTGAATTCTTTCCCCGAAAATTGAGGGTAATTGAATTATTGGAGAGATTATCGTATTTTGAGTTATGTTCCATTGATCACAGTTCACGGACTACTTAGGAAAATTATTTTGACCATTTTGACTGCAAAGAGATCAACGGATAACTTCACGATGGCCATAAAATGCAGCCGAGCCCATACTGCACACATGGTGGGAGCACAGGGTGGGGCATACATGTTCCTGTGGACACAATCATCATCAGGTTTTTGCATTATTTTCATTTAGGATGCAGAACGGAAGGACAAGGATGATCAAGATGTAGATGAGAAGGACAAAACCCATAAAGATGACGGCGACCATGGTGACAAGGACAAAACAGACTCGGACACAAAAACGAAAGATGAAGAAGAAAAGAAACCAGCTAAAAAAGTGAGTGTTGTGTGATCATGGTGATACGTTATTCCAGTTTTGATCTGGCATCGTATTTGTAACATAACCTTTTGTAATTGCTTCACTATAGTTTGATGACATGCACTGTCACTTTCGGGAACCCATTATTGTAATTTCTATCGTAATGATGCAGGATACAGAGCCTGGGGGTAAAAAAATCAGTCAACATTTTTATTTTTCCTCCAGGACTGGAAAAGTGCAGGGTTCTATACAGTCATGGAAAATCTTGTGGAAAATCATGAAATTTGAAAATTCTTTTTCCAGGCCTGGAAAGTCATGGAAAATTATTTTGTGTCTGGTCAAAAACCATCATTGAAAACTTGCCGACTGAACTTCCATGGTTCATACATTCCTTGAATTCTTGGCTCATTGGTTAGGTTCACTTGTTTTTTGTTTTTTTCATTTCTTTCTTTGTATCTCTCAATATTTCTTTTGATACAGCGTTCAGATCTGACATGCGCAAGTAAACTCTTCCATGAAAACAATTTGCTTCAATAATCTGAATAGCTTTGTGAATAGGTAATGAAATTTCACAAGTCTGAACTTGAAAGAACCCTGAAGTGTGTGTAAACTAAATTTGCCTTTCTATTTTTCCATGGAAGTCACTGTTTGGAATATACATGAATTCTGATTATGTTCAAATTCTGTTTTTCAGTCTCGGACATGCACGATTTTATGATCCCGATCGAGCTTGGTTTTAATCCGCTACAGACTGTGATAGGAGTCCGCTTCATTATAAACTTGATAAATCGTTAACAGAACATGCAACGCAAGAGGGCAGCTATAGATGCAGTACATAGGGGAAGTGAAGAATACAGCCTTCCTACAACCTGGGGAAAAAGATTTACTTGTATCGGATGAAAGAATACAGAGAGCTGCACTACATGTGCATTGATATGGTATTGGCTGTATCCTAGATCTGTGAAAATGCGTTTATGAAATGCACATAATTTGTCTTGTGGTATCCCGAATCATTTCACAGTGAACCCGAGCATTTTAAAGGCAGGGTTCTCACAGTGTCATCCGTCCCCAGGCTAATTGAGAGCTGGGTTAATAGATTTACTGTAGTCCTAAAGTAAGCCTAGCTTAGTGGTGTCCATGCTGTTATAGGCATGAGTGTCATTAGGGGCTCACAAGGACCCCATCTTGGAGCCCAAAAGTGATAACTTATTCGCCATATTGGACAGGACACTATCAAGCCCTCTAATAGGGTTAGGAAATTAACCTCTCTCAAAAAGTCCTGGTGAAGCCCTTGGCGGGTGCTGAAATATGCGAAGACAGCTCAACCATGCACTCGAGTCATCCATGTTTAGAAACTGGGAGCTTGATGTTTTATATCACAACACCCATGTAGCATGCTGCTATTATGTATCAATATGAATGCAATGTATATACATATAGTTATTAACTTATTACACTGGATGAATTGATTGTACATACAATAATATAGACTTATAGACATCAAGTGAAAGAATCTGGACAAGACTGGTTAGTGTTCCCGACACATGTGAATGCATGGCAAAACTTGATTTTCAATTCCATGATCTAGTTTGTTGCTATAATATTATGTCAGAGATTATAGAGTCCCTTCTCATGTTGTTATAATGTCATACCTGAGGAGGAGTAGGGATAAAACAGCTTGTGGCATGCATGCAACATGGAAATGTTGCCCTGATATAAAACTTGACATGTTTAGCTATATATTAAGACATGTATTTGTGCCAAACAAATGAAATCCTATCACAGATTAAAAAGTTGTTTATACACATCCTGCCACATGTACATCCTATATAATCCTATATTTTTTGTATCCATCCCATATTTTAGTATAAATGATAAATGGTCCTTTAAACATATATAAATTTTTGGAAAATGGTTAAGATTTGTTCTAAATGAAAGATTCTTTATCCTTGAATGCTCCATCGACTTATCTTTTCCATAAATTTCAGCCTCTCTGCATTTCAAAACTTCTCTAAATTGACATTTTTTTCCTTCACTGCCCTAATGAAATTGAATCCTCATAACACACATATGCAGATGTTCAAGCTAGTTTATCTTGTTTGAAAAAAAAATATCTCGAAATCGGCTAAAAGCATATATTTTTATCATTAAAAACCCTATACAAAAATATGAATCTGGCACAGAATTCCTGTAGTTCTGTTATGGCCTTCACGACATCCTATAATGCACTCCACCGTGGGGTGAATTTGTGACTCGATAACATGCATATGAAAAGAGATAGGGCATAATAAAAACTGTTTAATAAAATGAGGTACCGACAATGCCAAGAACTTCAATATTTGGCACAGTGGAATGACCGACCACCCTGATCGATATATGTTGTACTTGGACATATCCGCATTTAACTTACGCCAGTTGACATCATTATGTAAAGCATACTGTCATTTGCTGATGCAAATGTCATGATGGAATCGTCAATCCGATTGTTGCATAATATCAAAATACCAATGTATCAAAATGTTGCAAAGTTCCATGCCAAAGTGATGCATTATACCCAGCCATGAAGGGGGGGATATTAATTTTGCTGTAGCCTGCTCGGAGGCCTGCTATACATGTATTTCGCCTTCACATTTTGTTGTTGACAGATATAACTTTGTTGCTCTTGCATGGAAGAGTGTTGCGAACTCTAGCATATCTTCCTGTAATTCCAGTCGTGGTCAGATCTGATTTTCAGTGATGTCACAGTATCGTTGATACAACCTGCTCTGCAGAATTATATTGGTGAATGTATAGTTTAACATTTTCCCATTCTACGCATGATACCCGACCGAGTGTCATTGGAAGTTTTCTGGAAAAACTAGCCGGACACGTTCCGATTCAAAATTTCATTTCTTTCCATAGGAAAATGTTAAAGTTCTACCGAATGTACTGTTTGTACTCTACATTATTCATGTAATTCGGTTATAAGTTAAGTATCATTGTTACATATTTATATTCTAAGATCGGTCACACCAGTTATCCAGTATTTACATGTACCTGATTGTAATATTAAGTTGGGCACTTCCTACATGTGCCTTCAGTTATAAGCTTATTCAAAATATTAATGCATGCAATTTTTGTACAAGAGACTGTGATAAAATCAGAACCTATATACTTCTGTATCATGTGTGTGCTACTGTTTTTACATGTAATGTATTTGTCTTCACATGTATTTGTATATATAAATACAGCCAGGTTAAATTTGAACCCTTTTGAATATTATAATTTAGGCAATTTCCTCATCGATTACACGACAACAGTACTTTTATAATGCCTAATACCAGCACAGAGCTTCAGCCAATCAGAAGGACCTCTGGCTTCAATTTTCCCAAACTCGCCAGATGAAATTTCGGTCACATGTCACAGAAATTGACAATTTCACTTGATGTGAGAGAAAGACAATTTCACTTGATGTGAGAGAAATTAATATCCAGCTCATTAAAGAGAAAATTTCCTTGACTTTGAGATAAGTTAAGTCAGTTGTCTCGACATCATTTAGACTGATCGGCTATTGACATTTAGATGCAAAACAACTCCAAAGAAAGGGTTACCGCCCAGTGAACTCGTATACCAGGGCATACCGGCCCAGGCAAATTTCCATTGATATTTTGTTTGACTAGATTCACGCAGATGCGATACATATCCCCTTTCAGCTTCCATGAAGATAGTTACATGCACATATCAATTTGTCCATGGGAAAAATACTGTATCATATTTAAGATTTTCTTTCTCTGCGACTTTTGTGAAATGGTCCCGTTTGTTTAGATTTAGCATGGCCTTGTTTGTCGGCCTAGTAGTGCATGTTACATGAAACTTTGAAGGTGCAGGAGTGTTGCCATGTTTTAGCAGAGGAGAAAAAAGATCTTGTGTTTTTCTTTTACTCAGTTGTGTTATCCGTCCAGTGTTAAATTTGTTTTTGTTTATAATAAATTATAATGTGTTACATATTCTCATCTTGTTAGAGCAGAAAAGAAATAAATTTACGACAGTTTATAGTTAACATGGTCCGTATGTATATGCTCATCTATTATGTGTAGGCTAACCATATATACACAATATTAGATAGAAGGCATTATTTGTATACAAAAATATACTTTATTTGTAGAAAATACAATCTGTACATACACTTTAATTCAGTCTTTTGTCTCCATATTTTACACCTGGTTACTTGGATGTAGATTGGTTACCTCTCCTGCCCCGAATGTCTATTCATGGCTGGCATCGTTGGTTCAAAATTATGTCTAGATCAAGATCAATTAAAGGTGACCTGAACTGTGGTAAGCAATCAGGCTTTAATTCAGACCGTGTCGGCAACAAAACGAATCTTGGTCTAAACCGGTCTGCTCTATGTAAATAAAGGGAGTTGATCAGTCTATCCTTGATGCTGAAACTGTTGCCTGATGTATCAATCCAAGGGAAGTTACTGTTGTTTACCAGTTGGATTACCTGCTCTTTGACCACACTTCAAGCAATAAGACCATGTTTATAACTTGCATACAAATGCCATTGTTCTCAAGTCTTTAAAGTGTGAGAACCAAATTAAATAACATTAATACATGCACATTTAACTAAAGTGTGCACCCCTCCATTCATTTAAAACACATGTACGTTAGAAAACATCGCGCTCAGCAATATTTCAGCTACATAGCGACTGTCAAACAAAATTCAACAAAAACAAGTTAATAACCGAGCAATCCAGAAGTAATAACACAACACACCAAAAACATGTACATATATTAAAATTTATACAACAAACCAATTTCTCTCAAACTAAAATACAGTCTTCTTTTACCCGACTCAAGATGTTCTAAAGTAGCTGCTGGATATAAAGAATCTCTTGTATTCTTAAAATCTATACAGTCGATCAGAATATGTTTCACTGTGAGATCTTCGTGGCATGGAATACACCTTTGGGATGCTTCCTATTTTAATAAATGTTCGTGAGTTAATCGTGTATGGCCAATTCTACATGTACATCGCTTGATCATGGCTTGATCGAAACATTTCTGGCTGCTCAGATGAGTATATCCTACAGTGAAATTGTGTCACATCACATCACAAGCACAAAATTTATGGAGCTGTGCAATTTTTCTCTGGGACATAAAGAAGCTGGATGAGGAAGTTTCGAAATAGAAGACCCTGAAAACAGACCTGTGTTACCCATAATTTGTATTGTTTACAAAATTTGTCTTGAATCCAACATGGAAAACTAACAAAACTTCAAGAAAGAAACGGTACCACTGTGACTGTCAAAACTCTAATGGCCCAACAGCACATCTGTCAGAGCCGCTTTCCATGATGTCCAACTTTGGCAGCTAGATGAACCCTGAGATGATGAGAAAAATCCAGTCCAAGGGGAGTAATCCGTCTTTTCAAGTTGTGGATTACCTGCCCTTTGACCACATACAAGTTTAAGCAATGAATCTTATTCTATGAACATTGGCTCTTTGTATTGGCATATTTCTCAAACAGTTCAACTTTGTTTTGTCTGCATCTGCTCAAAATAATGGCCATAATGTACAGTTGTACACAGTAATTTCTGTTAAAGGAACATCACTTTTACTTCTTTTTATGGCAGAGGGACCCACTCTCCATGTACATTAAATTCAACATATGCGCAATGCAATGCTTTGGTCGGGCCACAAGTGACAACATTTCAAGTAACGAAACCGATTGGTTAGGTGTTGGTTAATACACAGCTGAAATTCTGCGGAACAGATAATCGGCACTGCGCTTCCTACCATGTCATTCGTTGAAAGCAACAGTCAAAACTCCAGTAATATTTGCCATGTGGTTCTTGCTCCAACATAGTTACAGGACTTTCAATTCTAGTCCGAGTACATCTTCACGACGTCGCAGTTTCTATTTGTGAGTCAAAGGCGAACCCTTGACCATCTTGCATAGCAGACCGCGTTCCGCCCACATTCCATTTACCTGACCTAGAAAAACTGCGCTGATGGTAAAATACTTTAGGGTTTTACTTTCGCTGCTAAATTATTCGCCGATACCGAATGTAAAATATTTAATCCAAGCACGCATAACAATAAAATATTAATGGAAAGATCAGTGAAATTTTATAGAAATCCGTGCATTATAAGTCCTTCACTGGGGAAGGCGAGGTCACATATACTTGTTGGAAATGTGCTGGTTCATCTACCACCGGGTATCGCACAAGTTATGGTGTTTTCGAATCTGTCGCCATGGTCGTGGTATACAAGTGATCTGATTGGTCAATATGTGCAGGATGTTGCTTTTGCTGATTGGCTGACATCTACCACTGTGTTGTCATTGATACCAGGGGTATCTATTGTAGAGATACCCTTGGTTTTAGCGAGGATGGTATGAGTAGGGCCTAACTTTGTACCACTTTGTTCAGATTGGATAGAATTAATGAAGAATACCTGTTAGCTTCAGAACCAGTCAGTAGAAATTTATCCCACCATGTCAGCCCAAATTATAATAAGTCAGGGCCTGATCTAGACTTTTAGTTTGGGCACCCTTACCTGGCGCAGAGTGTGATAGTTATAGTGAAATAGGCCGCGATGTGGGACTGTCGAAGCCCATGGAAGCTGTGGGAGTATTGAATGGTCTAAATACAGCCTGATAACTTAATATTTGGCAATAGTAATTGCATTAATATAGGTTTCAGCCTGTTCAGAGGGAATTTGCTAACAAAATTTTTTTTTTTTTCTTTTTTTTTTTTTTTTCTCATTGGGCGCCCAAATTCATGGCGCCCAAACCCGTTATAACGGGTTCAAAAACGGCCTGGATCAGGCCCTGTAAGTATAATACACAATCGAATACTATTGATTAACAAGAGCCAAAATACACCCGCACAATTATCTCGATTTTGGTATGTGATGCATCATATCTCTCTCTAATGTATCCACTTGTTAACACATAAAATGGTGATTTTTAGAGATTTCCTGATTTTGAAGTTACAGTGACCTTGACCTCATTTTTGCTTCCGGCTGGACACCGTCATTTCGTCGCACTTGCCTTGTGACTGCAATAACTCAAGAACTATCTGTCCGATTGACATCAAACTTGGACAGCAGTTTTGTATGAGTGAGACAATAGCTGGGATTGTTCTTCTGCATCCTGCGTAATCCAGTATGATCACCACAGCCTTGACCTCTATTTCGACATGCTAAGTAAACATGTCACGTAATGGCATAACTCAAGAACAATTTTACTGACTATTTACCGTATTTCACACCGCTTACATTTCAGAACAAAAACTATCATGTATTCCGAAACAACTCCATTTCTTCATCAAAACTGATGTAAATAGTCAAATAATTTACTTTCAATTCTCAAATAATATACCGTAACAAATGTTTTAAACACGCAATGCTCAAATGAAATCTTCCATCATTCAATGTACAGTTTTAAATACAACCTTTTATAAACCTTTCATGTTGCCATATCGTCTATGGTATCGATGGCATGGGACATGGACCACTCAGGTTTTCATTGTTCATGACATCGTCTCCCCATAATGTATGTATTGTCACAAAAAGTTGCAATTTTCCTGATTTTCCTATCACAGCAACCTTTGACCTTGGCCACAATTTTAATATGTGACAGCATTTCCTCCTAACAGATCCACTCTCTTGAAAGTTTTTTTCCAGTTCTGGACTTGGTATTTCCATAAATAACAAACTTGTGTATGGTATGGGCTCCTTTCATCAAACACGTTTCATCAAACTCTCCCATTACAGCTTTCATATCTACCTTGTCTATTGCTTAGAAGTGTCACATGTCTGAAGACTCTTGTATACATCGACATTAGGCACTGGTGCCGTGATGTCTACAGTCATGGGAATTTGCAATAATACCCCAGACTATCGTAACTAAAATATTCAGATTTCGTGGCTGGATAAAAATGTAAAGGATTTTGCAAAGTGGTCAAATACTCAATAAAGGGAAATAACTGGTGTTCTCAGATTAATGATTACCTGCCTTGACCACACACTGTCTGGCAACTAAACATGCCAAAGTAAAGAAAGTATATCTTTGTGGTTGTCGATACATAAACACAAGCTCAAAAATATGTTACACACACATTTGGAGCTGAATGTTTCACACACTTGGAGATGAATGTTTCACACACTTGGAGATGAAAGTTTCACACTCTTGGAGATGAATGTTTCAAACACTTGGAGCTGAATGTTTCACACACTTGGAGATGAATGTTTCACATACTTGGAGCTGAATGTTTCACACACTTGGAGCTGAATGTTTCACACACTTGGGAGGGAGGGAATTTGGCTTAATGTCACACTCAAGTTTGTTTCACTCATATGGTGACAGTCAGTTTGGTTGGTGGAGGAAGCCGGAGTACCCGGAGAGAACCACCGCCCTTCGGCAAGTAACTGACAAACTTTCACATATGGACCAGCTGGGCTCGAACCCGTGCCGGTTCAGCGGTGTGAGGCTAGCGGTCACCAGCGAAGCGCCTTAGACCACTCGGCCACTGAGGGCCCCTACACACACTTGGAGCTGAATGTTTCACACACTTGGAGCTGAATGTTTCACACACTTGGAGCTGAATGTTTCACACATTTGGGTCTGACGTTTCACACACTTGGATTCAAACTTTCAACATATTTTGACCTGAATTGATGACCGCGAGTTTTACAGCATTTTTCAGCCCCATATATGTTCAAGAGTGAGCTCCTAGACTAAGGCACAGTTCTGATGACTCACTCTCGATGGGATCACAGCAGTCTCCCATACAAATGCCAACAGTTTTTACGAATGCCGACAGTTCATATACAGGATCCCTCCCCCAATGTGATAATCTCATTATGTAGGCGAGTGGAGTCACTATTGACTGAACTGACATGTAGGGCGCATCTCTACCCATCAAGCATTCTTATTCCACAGGGGTGCTTGTATTCAGTCCACACATGCTAGATGAAACTTTGTACTGGAACTGAACTTCGCCATTTATTTTGATCACAGTCGTAGATGGACAATGTTGTTAGAACTTTGAACACAAATAATCCGACCTTTCAGAAGAGATGCCGAATTATCATCATCATGATTTCTTCTCTTCTTTCTGTCTTTTGTCCTCGTCTATTAAATAATTGACAAACTCACGCACAGACTTAAAGTCACTGCGTCCCGGTGGATCGTTCTTTGGAACTTGTGGGAATTTGGACTGCATCTTCTGTCGGAGCTCATCAACCTACATGTACAATATAAAAATATGTGCAATTTTAAATTGTTCACAAAATGAAATATTTCAAGTTTGCACTATATATGTGTAAAATTACTTTTGGCAAAATCATTTTGAAATGAAGTGATAAATAAACATTACTGTTGGCTCCTGATATTCAGTTTTCTTACCATGACATTACATGCAGTATACATGTTAAATGCACAATGCACAATTTAGAGTTTAAAATGCAGGCCTGGCGAAATCTTCCATGCATGCACCTAAGTTCCTTGTCCATCCATCTTTTTCTGTGTCCACGCACTGACAAAAATACCCTACTTATTTAAGATAATGTCCTCAAATTTTCTTGAAATAAGATAATTTTACTCAAAATAAGTTAAATTTTGAGATTTTTTTCTTGTTTAAATAAAATATACTTACCCCACTCCAAATTTTACTTAAGCAAGAAAAAAGCTCTTAAAATTTAAGAATTTTTCTTTAAAAAAAATCTTGCTTTAAGAAAAATTCTTAAATTTTAAGATTTTTTTTCTTGTTTAAGTAAAATTTCCAATCTTATTTCAAGAAAATTTTAGGGCATTATCTTAAATAAGTAGGGTATTTTTGGCAGTGCTGGGCCAATTCTATGTGCATGGACCAGAAATCCTGGCACTCACCCCATTCAATCCTTATACTCGTGAAGTATTCCGTGCCCACAGACAAAGTTCTGTGGACTAGCACTAGTGTCAAGACCCCCCAAGTCAGTTCGACCTTTCCACCGAGCAATCACGAACATTGATCTCCATTGATGTGACGCAATACCGCTGCTTTGGTTTTAGACATGATGGTGTGTAAGATAATGGAGAAAAACAGACTCTGTTCTCCACCATGGCAGTATAGCCTGAAGTCTTCAGCTATTTCTGTCGATAACATTCGGTCAAGCAGACCCAGAAAACCCCCAGATATTGATGAAAATTTGTCTGAGCGCATGGAACTTTGTTCGCGGGTGAGAAATACTTCAAGAGCACAAGTATTGAGTCAGATGAGCAGCAGGATTTCTGGTCCATGGAATTGGCCCGGAGTACATGGAAATAGGTAGATGAACAAAGAACTGTACATGTATGCGTGGAGGAGTTCGCCAGGCCTGAAATGTCAGTCATTCAAAACAGAATGTTTCTATGATATATTCTTACTTGCATACATCACAGCTGATACAAGCACATTTACATACAATTTTATTACTTGGAATTGTTCACCATATTACAGAAATGCAATCCTAACAGATTCCTTGGCAATCAGGTTGGCTGAAATGTCCAGTCCTGATATCTTGATGGGTAGTTCGTATTGGGGGGGTTGCTGCTTCTGTTTTGAAACCAAAATTTGTATGGATTTGTTTGTTTTATTTTATCAAAAAAGTGGAGTTCGGCTCCTTGGCTATGGGCTGCTGTCTACCATAAATGATAATGTATTAAGAGCAAAGTCTTATTTATCATTTGACGGCAAACACTCCAATAATTCGGTCTCAGGAAATCCATTTTCTCAACCACATTTATTACGCTAGAATGGAAAGTTGGTGAAATAATCCCAAAAACAGGACTTGCTCTAGAATTCGTCTAGGAGATGATCAAAATTATTTAGGGTTACTGATCAAATTTGGGGGTGATTGAATATTACACCTATTTTGGGTGACTGAATTATTACTGTTCGATATTCATCTTTAGAGAGCTTCTCGAAATTTATGCCATGAGTTCCTTGATAGGAATGGCATATGCTGGTGATCCAAATGGAATACACGGCATGCCAAGTGTAGTGTTCTAATCAGCATGGAGAGGAGTTCTTATTGGAATGGCATATGCCATTCTCTCTGTGGAATGGCATATGCCATTCTCTCTGTTATGCCACTCTCTCTCCTCGAAGATGAGAGACTGTAGTGAGTCAAGACTGAAGTTTACGAATGTATTAGATTTGAAAGATTCTAAACATCAGGACTAATCCAGGCATTTTTGGGGGACACCGGTCAACTTCTGCGAAACCAGAAACCTGCAAAACCAGAAGTGAACATTCTGTGCAAAACCGATGCGTATAGTGGGCTTAAAACATGTTAACACGTTGACTGCCATTTCAATACAGTGTGTCTGTCCCGGTTGCCAAGTCACGTGATCAGTATATCGAATCCTGGTTGAGATTTTTTGTTTCTAGCGTATGCCAACTACGAGTTAACTCGCTATATGGGTATTCCCCCATATAGCGAGTTAACTCGTAGTTGGCACAGTGAAAAAAATTTTCAGTCCGTAATTTTCGTTGAGTTCACCTATGTTTAATACGAATATACTCGTAGTGGCAGAATGCGGTACACCCAAAACTACGAGTATAATCGTACTGGCAGTCAACGTGTTAAATGGCAGCCCGCATGAGTTACACAAGAAGCACGATACGAGTTGGAAAATTTAGTCTTTCCACCTGCTGAACACGGGAAATAATCAATTACTTCTTTGATAAATAAGAAAAATAAGTCCATTATAATGATTTTAAGTAGTTTCAGCCAACATTCAAATTGTTTCGACAGTATTTGGACACGTGAGTTTGGGCACCGATACACCGATATACTTGTATGTAAGAAGAGCTTCTTACCGAGCTAAACTACTGCACCACCATTCTTGGAAAATAAAAAATCACATGGAGGATTCTTGGTCAGCATGATTTTTGTGACTTTCCTAGGTCTAAATTGTACAGATATAAATTGAAAACTCACAGAATCGACTCCTAAAAGTTTCCAGATGACGAAGGAGAGAAGGCCGACACCGGAGACAGAGTAGAGTGTGCCCCAGCCCAGGGCCTTCATGGCCACAGAGCCTCCACTCTCTGGTAGCTCTCTACTGCCCACCAAACTCTAGACACATAAAAATAAACAAGACAAGGTGAATCAGTGATCATACAGCAATACAAGTAGATGAGATCCAGCGCACCTTACATTTTAGGGCAAAAGAAGGGATATATCTCTGCCTAGGTACGGCTTATAGTGTTGGACACACCGGTTCTCGTCAAATCACTGAAGTAAGCAACGTTAAGCTCGGTCAATACTTGGATGGGTGACCGGGTGCTGTACTGGCTGGGCTGATCAGTATCAAGGGTAATAGGAACTGTGAGCACGCTCAAATGTGTTCTGGCACATGTAGGTACCGTCGTGATATGACTGAAACAAGGTTGAAAACGTCGTTAAACCCTACTACTCACTCACTCCTAGATAAATGCTTGAAACTGGGACTGGACACAACATCACAAGGGAGCTAACTTTGCAAGAAAAAGTGCACAGTATACAGTTCATTTTTTGTCACCATTGAAAAATCTGTATTATGAACCCGACTCGAAGGATTTGATTGGTTCAGTAAGATACACAAGCTGAAAGCAATGTATTCCTGCGACATCAACAATGGGAATGGCGTTACTACTGTGACGTCACTGTATCACTTTGGAGTGAAAATGTTACAATTTTTTGAGAAAAAACATGTCAATCTGTCAGGTTATTCATGCCTCCAAATCAAAGCTTCACACCATAAATCCCACCTAAATGTCCTTAGTGTCTCTATTTTCTTTTATTAATTTTTTTTTCTATATTTATTAAATGTTGTATTATTGATAAATATTACATGCTACAGACCCATCCGCTCTACAATACAAGAAGATCATTACAGTCTCTTTACACATTTGGGTACGGCTTATAGTGTTCGACACACTGGTTCTCATCAGATCACTGAAGTTAAGCAACTCGCCTTGACGAAATGTAAAAGTTTCTCTTCAGAATACAGCTTGGTGATGTCATAGATCTATAATATTCCACGTCCATATTTGGAGAGACCCAATCTCAGATTCCATCTGTCCACAAATAGGCCTACATGTAACTTGAGTTACCATGGCTACGGGGCATACAATACCTTTGTGAAAATGGTTGGGTCCTTTTTCCTTGTCATCATAACGGTCATCCCAAAACCAAACAGCAAGGAAAATCCAGCTACAGTACCTAGGAACAGACCACCTGATTAAAATAAGAAATTAAAGGGTTAATAGATTATTTATACAGGTCATGCATGTGTTTTTTTGCTAAGGTGCTACCATTTAATGGTAAATGCAAGTCTTATTTCCAACAGATTTTTGTTTCATTAATTTTGAGGAGAGGACAACAAATATGGTTGCACCATGCATGGTTGGGCCATTTTTCCCACTCATGTCGTAGCATACGCTGATAAACAGCTTGTGTCACTCACATCCCTTATCTCCTTGTTCCCCCGCTGATTCACACAGCAAATTTTGCGCCTCTTGGCCGTTAGGGGCGCTTTATCTTGTTATCCAATCACCGCGCCGTAATAGCTCAGAGGTAACCAAATTCCTCATACTAACCACGATTGGCTAACTACTTCACGCGATCGAAATTACGCCAAACCCACATTCTCAACAGAGTCATGCCTTCATCATCGTAAGATCACCACTCTCACATTAGCGGAAGCCATGTCACTAGTTTGACAGCGAAACTCCCTCTTGGATCCTCGTTCCAAGGAACTTTTCCCCATCTTTATCAACAGTCAACATTCAGTTCAAAATCTGAAACACTTAAATGGTGTATCCACGTTACCAATGCAGGCAACTTGATCTCCTAAAATACTCATGACGATAAAGTAGGGTCTTGTCAGTGGGATATTAACAAAATTAACAGCGACTGTGTTAATTATTTGAAGGGATTAGTGAACATTTTTTTTCAATCAGTTGACGAACCTTACTAAATATAACAACAATAGAGAAAGTTATCCAAAAATGTATACACTCTTCACCCAGAAATTAAAATAATTAGAGCTGTTTTGCCGTTTATTTTTTTTTTTTGCCATTGTGACATATGAACGTTTGACAAGGGAGACAACTAATATTGCTTCGTTTCACAGTTTATTGTGGAGAAATAGTTCACTAGTTATTCGCATTTTTTTTTAACACAGTTATCAATCAGTACTTAGATGTCATATACATCAAGTAGTTTAATACTGTTACCGAGAGACTTATCTGTGCAGCTTATTTGATGGAAACAGTTAATGGAGGTCTCTCACCCAATGAGAGAAAAGGTGGCGGATGCCCGGATGTTGGTTGCCATGATAAACAAAGTGGACCGAGATTCCTCCGTAAGAGTGATATTCATTGGCTTTCGGCGGTTGGCCTGTGCAGAGCGCCCCCTAACGGCCAAGAGGCACGAAATATGCGCTGTGAATCAGCAGGGGAACAAGGAGAGCAGGGACGTAAGTGACACACAAGCTATATGGTAGCAGTGGTAGTTCGATTTCTGTTTACTATGAAAGTCGATGTGACTAACCAGGCTTGTCAGTAAACAACAGCATATTAGAAAATGATGCCTGGTGTCATGTTATACAGGCCAGGGAAAAGGACTAACTGGGAAATATATCCCAATTGGGATAAAATATCTCACTTTGGATATTTTTGTTTATTTTTCCATATTTTCAAGCTGGCATATTTTGCTAGTTATTCTGTTCGTATAAAGACATACAACAGTGATGAGTGATGGGAAGCATACTGCAACAACAAAACGAAAAAAAATAATGCACATAATTGCAATATGACAGAGAATGATTTCGGCGAGAAAAAGTCAGCAAAATTATACAATCGCATTGGCAGTTTCAGGGCTGGAAATAAGGAATTGTCCACGAAACCTGTCATAGGTTACGGTTATTCTACCTATTGTAACCCGGCACGTTACGAGACAGGTTACGATGGAAGTAAATCTCGTAACCGATGCCGTAACCCCCGCAACCCGTCGTCCATGTGCTCGCTTTGGCTTAACTCTACCTATTTCCCCAATCATGCAAAAAGTCTGTTTGGAAATCCTATGTTTACTATTGTTCGATAATGAAATGCTGCCAACAGCTGAAAATGAAAACTGCACGCCGATGCATCACGAGACTTTACAACAACAACCTGTGTTAAACTATCGGTGACAACGGCAATTTATGACGAAATTTTCACAACCCGACGAGTAGTGTCTTCAGAATTATATGCTTCAATAATCCGACTGACACGTCTAGCATTTCATGATTTCTCTGATCTTTAGATCGACTGACATTTTCTGATTTTCGTCGTTTTTATTTTTGCTTTTTTGCTATGTTGAAGTGGTGTTTCTCAAGTCGTGACCGGTGGCCATTCGCGTAAAAATGACAAGAAGTAACTTTCTCGCGAACGTTAAACGCATTCTCGATTTATTTCCACGCCTGCTTATCGACTTTTATTTTTGGAACAAATGACACCTTTTGCTGAATTATGTGTCGGAAACTTCAGTGAAAATAATGCAGTATGACTTTATCCCATTAAATTTTTATGTGTGAGCGAAAGTTATTCCATAAATATTGAGATATGGTCACCTGAACTTTCGAAGCGAGAGCGTCTGACATTTCCAATCGCACGTGAGTTGTTTTCTATATACCCCGAGTAGCAAGACATCACTCAGGGTGTATGGCCTGGGTTTATACAACCCGACCTTTTAACCAATCGCAATTCAGATAATGAATACAAATTTGCTTGTGGGGTAATAAATTACAATATCCAAACTTGGATTCAATATCCCAGTTAGTCCTTTTGCCTGACCTGGTTATACTGGACTAGGGCAAAATAGCCAACTTGAGCTATTGTTCCTGACCTTGTCAAGTGGAACATCAAATCGGGCGCTGATTGGTCTGAGCCATGACATATGCCCTAGCTCTGGTATAGCCTTGTTCTATACTACGTGAGAACAACGCTATGGCTGTAAACCAGTCACTAGATGGAGTTGTTGGGAAAATGCTGTACGGGCAATATTTGCCGAACCAATTGACCATAACCAATAAAATAATTCAATTCTATGTCCACTTTACCTTTCATAAAAACACCTTGTTTATCAGCGACTGTCCATTTTTAGTCTTACAAGACGTCTAAACACGGACGAGGGGGGTAGTCCGCATCGCCGTTGTGCGTGTAGTGTTTATCGCGAGTTGTTGTGGCGCGTAATCAGCGTTCTGATCGATGCCAGATGGCGGCGATGTGGACAGTTTTACCCCCCTCGTCCGAGTTTAGATCTCTCGCCAAGGTAAAAATGGACAGTCGCTGATAAACAAGGTTTTTTATGAAAGGTAAGTGGACATAGAATCGAATTATTTTATTGGTTATGGCCAATTGGTTCGGCAAATATTGCCCGTACAGCATTTTCCCAACAACTCCATCTGGTGACTAGTTTACAGCCATAGCATTGTTCTCACATAGTATGGAACAAGGCTATACCAGAGCTACATATGCCTGCGTCGAAGAACTATGGAAGTTCAATAAATATATGAAAACTGTAACCGACAGATCCAACTTGTTGTTGTTTATCTGTAAATCCACTCTTAACTCGATGGGTATCTTTCACTGGTGCTACAAGAAAAAATCACATGGTGCTATATTCCCAAAATGCTGTTTGTTCTCTTATGCTTCAACCCCATTCCTAGATTAGCAAAGTCCTAGATTTCGACGGTTTCCGTCTACCCCATTTTATCTCCACCAGACCTCACCACGCTACACCCGGGACTATTTTCCCGAACTACGGTGGTCAGAGCGCATAATGACCAAGATTACCTATAATTCTAGATCTCCCTTTCTGCATTGTTGGTTCTATATTTTGTATATTTTCGTCTGCTAGTGCGTGTGACTCCGTGGGCGCATCCATCTTGCCTAACGTGACCTTAAAACTGTGGTCAAGGTGAAGGTCACAGCGGACACTGCTTCCCGTTTTGAAACTGAAAGCGCATGCGCGTATTATAATATCCCGTCAACAGACGAAGACTCATTACGAAATATTAAGGATGGATTTATTGTGTAAAATTAACGTTTATGAGACTCGTGGATGATTTTTGAAGAGTTCTGTCTTGTCTTAAAATGTCTTAGTCGCGGAATGTCTCGATAAGTAGGACGAGATATGTCAAATTTACCAGACAGGGTGTGTTTTTCAGTCGCATGTAATGAAAGAAAAATCATACACTGTCGTTGCCACTGAGTCGCCATCAAAACTGTCAGACGACGACGATTTTAATACCATGCCCAAGAAAGCCGTACGGAACTGGGAAATCTTCCCCGGCAAAAACAAGTTCTGTTGTGATGGCAGGATAATGATGGCTAAACAAACTGGAATATTTTATTTCACATGTGGTCTGATTATTGTGACTTGTGGACTCTTCTTCGGATTTGAGTAAGTAATTTTCGTTGCCACTGCCAGGTCAGGGTGGTGCAAAATTATGCAATGAAATATCTTTTGCCTTATTGTAGGCTGTATCCACTCCGAAGTGTTTTGTTGCTGGAGAGAGGATGCGGTCAAATGATGTGATATTTGACCTGCATATTACTGTGACAGTAATTACATAATCTATCGTCCATCATCGATCAAATTTCAGGCTATCCCGCGTTAAAGGAGTACTTACCTTATCTTTGGGTGTGACTGTGCGACTATATTTATCAAGAATTGGGCCATCCTTAAAAATATGTTTGTTGGCTGTAACCCGACCCTACCTCAGGAAGTTGGGTCGGTAGGTAGGTAATTTTTTTTTTTTTTTTAGATCAGGTTTTCCTTTTGGGGAGGGTGGAAGAGGTTAGTGTGATTTTGTTCACATACTAAGCAGGTCATTTGAAAAATACTTTTTGTCTGGCAGCAAAATTATTTCAGTACAGAAAACTAGTGATCTTCAAGGTATAAAGCAAAATATTCTTAAATTCAGGCTTGTGTAACTGTTTTATTTCTTAGAAGACATCGACATCCTTGAACACCTTCTTGACAATGACTATAGTGACCAGCTGGTCAAAAAAAAAATAATTTACATATACCACTACCAGACACACTTTTGCCAAAATTGTGACAGGAAAGGAAAAAATCCTCTCAGTGTTATACAGAAGGTTGTTCATTACCATTTGGAGTTGAGAAAATTACCTCAAATTAATCATTAACATCATTACCGCCCTTCCTCGTCGCAAATTTATGGTGTGCTTTTATTGAATACTTAGGTACTTCCTTTATTCAGATTAGAAATACATCGTAATTTAATTTACTGACAACAGTGAGGCAAATACTAAGTTTCTAACCTGTGTCTTTGCGTGGAATTTAGTCCGAGGTGGAATTCTGACAAGCGTATTTGATGCCGACATCGGAACGTCAAAATTAGTAAGCTGACGGGTCTCATTTGTCAAGACCGTTGAAGCCACCGACACTATCCATAGCTTTATCGACATAGCGGGTTATAAAGTTTCGGGTAAACAACAAAGCAGTACAGATTTTCTGCATTTAGGCACACTGAAGTCTTCTCGGATAAAAGTAGAAATCCAAACATCGTTGTTGTTGTAACATCGTCAGTCTCAGAATCTGTCGGTGTACGGACCCACGAGGTGGTGACAGTCCTAAACATGTCTACGTTCCACGTTGATTCGCGACAGAGCTCTTTATGGCAGGTTTTAATAACCAACCGTTTTGTAATATTGTTCCCATCCCGTGTTGCTGTTGCCTCTCGATGTGTTTATTGTCCTCTCGATTCTCCATCAAACACAAAACAGAAGGGGGAACTTCCCGCCATATACACGTGGACGACGAAAACTGCATTTCCCTACGGACTGGGCCATGGAGGGTATGCCTTCAAAACGAGTGACATCAGCTCACATGCCGACTACTGGAGAGTGAAATCCTGCTTGCTTTTGCTGGGCGAACGTTTTACATACGTTTACCCGAGAGAGGAGATAGGGGAGATAATTCTGACATTGCAAAATAAAATAAAAAGATGGCCAGTCGGAAAATCGGCAAAAAAAGTTTCCAGTCGGCGGATTTTTAGACAGTCGGTCGGGTTACGCGCAACAAACTTATTTTTAAGGATGGCCTTGTATTCGAAACCTTGTTATATAAAACTTGTGTTGACAGAATGCGAAATAAAAGAAATATGGAATATATTTATATAGCTAGTGCGAATTTCACTTGAGCTTAGTCAGTAGACAGGTGGGGGAAATGTTGAAATTGGCCTGATTCCAGCCAAAAGGGATGATTCCGCCCAATTTGAAGAATGACGTCATGAACAGGGGCAAATACAGGCCTGTTTTGCTACCCTTTAAAGGTGCCCAAATTACAGCTTGTCTCCAAAAAGCCCAAATTACAGACTTTTTGATTTCTTCCAGGATTGAAAAAGAATTGACCAGATAACATCTGGGCATTCTGTGTTCTGTTCAGACCAATAAAAATCAGTTTGAGGACTTTGTGGACAATCCAGGGTCTCCTAACATGTAATTGCACTCAAGGACGTTAATTTAGCCCAAATTAGAGGGCTGGAAAGGGTGCCCAAATTAGAAAACTGTATTTGCCCCTGATGAATCCTCACCTCAATTTGGCGGTATTATTCGTTTGAAAGATGATAATGTTCAGCGCATTTGTCCAGGACCGCCTCTCTAGAAAACTGTAAAATTCATATTTCTATCCTGTCAGCGAAGTTTGTGGGAAGGTGGAGTATGTTGTCAATAACAAAAATAAACACAAGACATGCAGATTACTTACCATTTTATAGTATTTTTTCAAAGTCAAACTGTTCTCCAAAACGACAGCGACAGCCATCTTTGTTTGCCTCGTTTTGGAACTGCCAGGCGAAATGAATCGATAGTTCATAAAACATGAGTTGATACGCGAGAGGGCAAGATTGAGAGAATAAAATTCAATTCAATTCCATTACCAAATGAGCTCTTCACAGGATTACCTTCCCTTATGCTGCTTACCGAATATGATATTTAAAAAAAATTGATCAATTAGTTGAGCCTCGTGGCCTCAACTTCGACCAGAACATGGCGGTAACAACAACAGCAACAGGTATGAACGCGAGCAAAATATGTTTTTCTATCGAAAACTTATTAACGCGAAAGTTGTATCAACCGGATTTATCATTTTCCACTTTCCTGCACAATTCATAAGCAAATGTACGTCATAAATTTTATGGTATCGGAGAAGGCATGTCCCCTATTTTAGCACCAGAAGTGGTCAGTTATATTTCTGATTATTGTGTGTCTCCTTGAATACCATACTGGATTAAAATACATTATAGCCAGGAATTTTAACTTTTTACGATAGGTTAGCAAGTCATTATAATGAAAAAGTATCTCATTATATTACTCATTATGAGACGGCAGTAACTCATAATGACAATCTTTTTGGACATGACAATAACAGGGCCTCGTAAAATAAAGATCCATCCAGTCTAACATGTGACTGGAAAGGTATGACGTCTCCGTGTACATGTGTCAACAGCCCCGTGAGGCTTCCGGGGATTGACCTGGGGTGTCGTTGTGCACACACCAGGTCATCATGGTAAGAATAGAGCTTGCCGTATGAGGCGACTATTAAACTGGGGCACCCGTGGGGATCCCGAGTGTGAAAAGGAATAGGACCCCACCCGTAGGGTCTTGGATGTTAAAAGGAATAGGACCCTACCCGTGTGGTTTCCGGGTGTGAAAAGGAATAGGAACCAACGTCATGATATGACTGAAATAGTGTTGAAAGCGACGTTGAATCATATTCACTCACTCATGTGTCAACAATGTCACTATCAGTTTCGGATATACATGTTAGAAAAATTTTACATTAATATCACATCTTTTCCATTTTTCAGCTGTCCGTATTTGGCCATTCATGTTAGTCCAGCGATTCCGGCCGTGGCTATAGCCCTGTTCATATTTGTAATGTCCACGTTATTGCGCACCAGTTTCAGTGACCCCGGCGTCATTCCCCGGGCAACGCCGGATGAGGCAGCTGATATCGAGAGACAAATAGGTAAGCTAATTCATACCTGTATTCAATGCATGTTTCTTCATTATTTTTGCTCAAAATGCCTCATTTACTCACCCTGGCTCCTTTTGTTTCCAGTTTTGGCCAAAGGGAATTGCCCCGCTCTTTAAATTCACACTACATTACAAAGTGATTAACCAGAGCCCATTCAAATTAACCGACCTTGACCTATTTCATCAAGGTCAAATTCTAGTTAATAGTACAATATGTTTTAAAGTGTTGAGTTAGGCTTGCCTGTGCATATCTGAAAGCTCATAAGGCTCTTGTTATGTCGGCAAATGCTGCTCTCTCATGGCCAGACTTGTTTTCGCAATATTTGCTCTGTCAGTATTGTACAGACAAAATCTTGTTTAATTGGTATGGTGTTGTGTGTATGGGAAGTCTTATGACATGTTCATATAGTACTACTTCAGATGTATGCTTTTGACTTACTTCTGTTATGTGTATATATAGGCTACTCACATTAATAATTGAATGATGAATGTCTTCAAAATGTAGTTCATCACTACAGTCGAGTCTACATTTAAAGCCTCCCAATTTCCGGGCAACATGATAATGTGATATCATTCACAGGCTCTCATGTTTGTAGAATTTGCGAGAGCTGTTGCTCGCTCCCCTAGATTGTGTATTGTGAGAGTGATCACTGCATTGTGGGAGTGATTCACTCCTGTCCATGATATCTGTATATGAAGAGAGGCTAGCTGCTATCTCATTCCCTGTTTTTTGGGGGTTCATTTGGAATGCCAGGTACTTATTTTCAGGTTTACATGAAGGTGTGGATTACTGTTTGGTGATAACCTGATATCAGTCATAACAGTATGGATTTATTGTTTGGTGATAACCTGAAATATATCCATCTGGGTTTACTACATGTATTCTTAGATGATAAACTGTTATCAGTTTTAACAGTCTGGATTTACTGTTTGGTGATAACCTGATATGTGACAGGATTTTCTACTAAGGTACAGGTAGTACATGTACCCTGTCTGAGGCCGTCCTTAAAATTATCTGGGTTTCCGGTAACCCGACCGACCCATCAAAAACTGAAAATCGAGGGTCGGCAGTTTTATTATTTATTTTTTTTCACGAGAAGAGAAATAAAATCCAAACCTGGTCTGTATTTGCAGTCCATCATTTCTGAGGAGCGCGATCGCGCCCGCGCCCCTCAGCGCCCGTAAAAGCGGCCAAAGGGGCGCGAATAATCGCACTCCTCGATTCAGATATGAACGGAAACAAAATCGGCACGAAAATCGGCCGCTTGGTAACACATCAACTTAGTTTGGGCGACTGCACAAGTTCCGATGACGTATAGCGCAGTGATCCATTCCATGCTCAACGCAACGGACTATCTGATTGGCAGGAAACGGAACACAGACCAATTATATTTAATGTACTGTATAGCACCAGTTAAAGCGCACATGTTTGCAGACTCGGGAGCAAACATCGAAGAAGTTTAGAAACTGTTGCTATATATGCATTATGGCAGGTGCGAGCGTTCCATCTCTCAACATTTATTCGTTGGAATATTGGTGACTGCATCGGATATAGAACCGAACATGATGAATCGGGCTGCGAAATGGTGGGCGAAGTTTGGTGCAAACTATGCGCGAAACACGTGGACAGCATTTACGGCAGATAACTTGGCATCAATAATCAAACGATGTTCTTCAGGTTCATAATTGACACTCGGCTGATTTATATTATTTTAACATCAGAATCAAACATTACATTTGAATGACTGTGTCAATTTGTCTTGCTCAACTCGCATTGCAAGCCTAATATTTCTGATCAAAATTACCACATGAAAGAAAACAAGACATGCGGAGTTTACAATTTTTTTTATTGTCATTCGATATTACAATGTTATACAGTTCATATAAAATCGGAAAATTAATATAAAATATGTTCAGTTTTCCTATTTACGAGGTAATTGTAGACTGCAAATATTATGGTGTGAAAGTAACATCGACATCCGATCGTTTAGTTGCGACTCTGGCTTGACAGTTGGTGATCTTGTCCAACTGGACGGAGAAATATGACGGATGTCTTTTTATTTAAAATCATGTGCAGTCATTGAGCCGCCTCCGTCAGCCACAAATGCACTCTTGTGTTATAATATTTCCTTCAGTGCCAGTGTGTCTGTAATGTATTCATGCAAAGAACTGTTCGGAATCACCCCCATACCCCAATTGCAATCTTTCTATATAAGCCCATGGGCCTAGTTGGTATTTGAATTTCACTTTCCAAGGCCGCCTAAATGGAATAAATTCAATTATCCAGACTCCTGGCCTTTGTGGTATTGTTTTTCCTTTGTCATGTTAATGGACAAAACTTTCCAACATATACCCATATTGAGATTTGTAGTGTCGTAGGTGATTGAACTCCACTTTCAAATGTGCCTATCAGAAAAAAAATAAAAAGAGAAAAAAAAATTGCCTACCTACCTACCTACCCATCTTTTGCAATGGTCCGTTACCTGAAACAGGCATATTTTTAAGGATGGCCTGATACACGTATCTGTCATGACTGTCTTGATTTACTATTTGCTACCATGATAACCTGAGATATGACAGTCTGGATTTATTATTAGGTGTCCTGACTCATGACAAGGTGGATTTAACTACTGATTATCAGTAACATGTACCTGATATTAGTCCTAACAGTGTAGATTTAATATTTGGTCATAGCCTGATATTGGCTATGAAAGTGTTGATGGATTGGTACCATAACACTTCAATAATTCGATCACAGATTTTCTCACCTAAAACTATTGGGGTGATCAAATTAAATAGACCAGAAAGTTGAAGAAATAATTACAGAAACAGGACATTAATATTATATATGTTGTTTCTCCTATTTTTATATCAAATCTATTAGAGTGAAAGTAAATGCTATTTTACTTTTTAGCTCCATTCTTCTTGTTGGTCCCAATGTTATAGCTCCATTCTTATTGTTGCTGCCAATGTTATCAGCCATCAGTTTGACCCTTGTGCTCATGCCGTCTGCTGTGACTTTGACAAAATTGCTTCCCCCTGGGATCATCTACACATGGGCTCTTCTTTGTTATGGTTGTCCCTCTAATAGTTCAATTCCCCTATAGATAATTTATTCACCCCTAAATTTGGGGACAAAATTCAATTTGTGGTTCACCCCCTAAAATCATAGAAATAATGGATTATATAATTTTGAACCCTTTTGTCAACTTCCTTTTCTAATAAATTTGACCACCCCCAAATTTTTGGTGGAAAAGTTCACTTCCTGTGATGAGTTATTAGAGGGATTACATGTACCTTAATGTTGTTGCCCCTTCACCTGTCTGTCATGTCCGTGGGTAACTCTACTTTGCAAGGTTTACAATATTTATTTCCTCCAAGCAAATTCCGCTTGCATGAAATTTTGTGCATATCACTTTTAAGTGATCATGTTGTATTTGGTATGGTAATACAAGTAGTGTCCCATTTGTCATGTTTTAAGCCTGTTAAACGTGGTAAAATCCAACCATTATACATGTACATATATACATTGTGATGTTATAACAGCTCTGTGTGGTTGAGTGTTTACATGATGTAAACACACACAAACATCACGATTATTTCTCTGCCATGTACTTTCCCAGACCTGTTAGCAGTACCGGTATTACAGTGAAGTTGTTCCTGTCCTTAACTGGAAATGTGATAAATACACAATATGCATGTACCAAGGTGTTATTTCCCCTATTTTTAACAACACAAAGCTTTCTTCCACTTGTCATTCACATGACTTGTGTCATCATCATTTTGTATATATTTCCGTTGACTGCGGTTAACTCTTCACACTTTGGCCATATTTAGAAATATTCAAGTGGAGTGCACATGTGATTGAAGCTGTTAACATGGTAAAGTTAATTTCAGGATTTCCTTGATTAAGTCTTCTGCATACAGGGATTCCGCTAGGGTCTATTTGGGTCCGTCAACGGACCCATTCCCCCCACTGAATGAAATAAAAATCCCCCTTTTGGTCCGCTTGTTAAGAAGTAAAATGGTAGATAAAGGTTTAAAATGTTACTTTATATCCCTCCAAGTCTTCCCTTCGTGAATATCAATGAAAACACATGTGGAAATTCACATTTGAAAAGACGGCAATTGCCGGAATTAGGACAATGACCTGACGATTCTCTGAAGCACGTGGAAAATTTCCCGCTTCCCGAGGTATGATAGCACTCCATTTCCAGCTAACAGTCTGCGACTACAGTCTGTCCATCCAGCCAGATTTCCTGTGTTTAGTGCTCTTCCAGCGCAGGTCACGGAAATGAAAGTAGAAGCTCTGGAAAGTCAAGTTAACAACTGTCACCATTCGGGTATATTATTAGATCATCTGAGGGCATAATTTTGTTTGCCATGATGTTTTCCAGCTCTCACTATCAAAATCTGTTCATGTGCTCTTCATCACGTCCGCGTATCGGCTCGGTTAGCGACCGTCCCGGAAGATTTCTGCTTCCAAGTTCAAATTATCGCGGTAATACATACGTAGCAAAGAGTGTAAATAGACTTTAAACAGACGTTCCTGCTGTTAATCTTTATAATAAAATCCATCTCCAGACGCTCTCTCAGGCCATCAATTTAAACAGCAATTATCACAAATCTTCTGCCGCCGCGAGGGGAGAAACCCCCCTCTCGGACTCTCCCCCCTCAGACTTGGTCGCTTCGCTCACTCGTATTTGCGGACCCAGATTTTTTTCTGGCGGAATCCCTGGCATAATACTCTCAAGATGCGGTAACCCAGTCAAATTAAATCTTGACAGAGATTTGCCTGGGTCTGTTCGTCCCATTGTAGCAGTACACTGGGTGGTAACCTCCTTTCCTCAGATTTTTTTTTTTTTTGCATTTTGGTGACTTTATCTGACCTAGAGGTTGATAGCCAAACAGCTTAGAACTATTTTAACAGCTGACACCTATGCCCTGATCAAAGAATTTTCCCTTCTCAGTTTTGTGAGCCTCATGTTCATGTCTCGCAAACTGAAATGACCGATATAAATTATTAATTTCCTTAACCGTCTGACTACAGGTTGAAATCTTGATTGGCGAGCTCATGAGGAATAAAGCCATGGGTGAATATTTCATGTATGTGTAAGCTTTCAGATAAAGGACAGATTGATAAATATCTGACCAGTGATATTTAACCAGACGTGTGCATCCACATGTATGTAGAACATGTACAATATCTGATTTTCTTTTTCCATTAAGAAACATGAACAAAGTAACAAATTCAGATTTTTCAGTTTTACTCATTTTTTATGTGCTTTAGTTTTTTTGGCATTTTTCATTGAAATCTGGTATTTTTCCTTGTTTACAACAATTTTTGTGTTGTTTTACTCCCTAAAATCATGAGATGTTTTGCACTGTACAATATATTCTTAAGCCCAACTCACACTATGAACATTTTGTTGTAATTAGAATAAAAACACTGTTCAGAACATGTTTTGTCTGCAGTGTGAGGTTGACCGTTCCCAGAAACATGAACATTCTGTTCGAGGGACAAGTTCGTGGAATCAAACATGTTTGATTTTCGGAACATGTTTTCGTCCTCAAAACATTTTTTGTCTACTCTTCAGTGTGTGGTGATCGCGAACATTTGTTCGAACATTTACCAATAGTGAGTCAATCAACTAGCAGCTGTCGGTCATGTGACAAAGCCGCTCTCACATGACACAACAAAATGGTTCCCATTTTGATCGCGGCGTCGGGCGGTCAAGAGAAAATGTTCGCAGTGTGAGGTTACCATGAACAAAAACAAAATGTTCTGTTCTGATACAACAAAATGTTCATAGTGTGTGTTGGGCTTTAGTCATAAAAAACTTTTGGTGATTATTCTTTAATGAAATTCTGCATTTTCGGCTTTGCTTCTTTGCATTTCTTTAAATCCTGATATGTTCACTGAGGATTTGAAAAGATTGGAAATGACCATGCAATGAAATGGAATACACTACCTGCAGTACTTAAAACACACAAAAACAAGGAGAGAAAATTTGTGAAAATGAAACGTCTTCTTCGGGAGCCTGTTAAACATTGGTTTGGCCCTAGTTTGTCCTGCACCCAGACTACATGTAGACATGTTAGATGGATAGAACTGAGCGTGGACACTGGATATCACATATATGGATCGAGGAAGCCATGGGAATTGTGAAGCTGGCTCCTCGATCATGTCGACACTGTTATAATATCCAGCGTATTGGGACCAGTATTGATGCACATTTATTAGGGAAGCCATCAAAATAACTAACGTGGGCCATTGGAGACTAATGGATGTGTACATGTAGCCTAAATGATCGTGATAATTTCTCCCCTGACCAAATTGAAGCAAGCACTCCCATGGTCGTGTTGGTAAATTACATCGGATTAGATTGACTTGGGCACTCCATGGTGGTGTACATGTACAAGTGGCACTGGTCACTCCTACAGTGACTTGATGAGATAGAGGTTACCCAGTCATCTCGGTCTCACTGACCTCATCACACAGTGACTAACATACACCTCATTTACAAGTACATGTATATTGATCCACGAGCTAACTGTTGATCACTCTCGGATCCTTGATTCTATTGCGAGGGCGATCATTGTATTGCGAGAGTGAATCACTCCTGTCGGTATTACTCTCCAGCACAATTTTATTTTCCAGGAGAGTGATCAATAACTCTCCTGGATTTGAAGTTAGGCGATTGATGGAGAGAGGGGAGTGATCACTCGCCTTAAAAACAATAGACTGGCGCATTACTTCAGACAGTCTCTGCTTTTACATCACTGAAAGTTTCCACATAACATGTATATAAGATTCCTAGCATGTTGATCTGCTCTGTTACAAGTGGGTCTTTTGCTCTTCTGAATTGCAGCCTCGAATTGTACATTTCATGGGAGAACCTGAAAACACAAGATCGGTCAGGTGATGCTAATGAGATCCAGCCAATCAATAACACCCTTCACCACACATTTTGAAACAGGTTCAAATTCAAATTGTATGCTAATCAATGCAAGGTCAAGACTCAAGGCCATTTCTTGAGACTAAAAGCAATTTGACAGTTTTGTCTGGGCAGTCAAGGCCATTAACAGTAAAAGAGATCTGAGTAGTATTTGACTTGATGTATGGAGATGTCATACATTGGAGTTTTCGATTGTCTGTGGGAAATCTCATACCTTAAACTGGAACGTCATCACTAGTGACATGAACGACAAATCATACATTTTATATATGTGACTTATTTGTAACAATACTCTGCATGTACACATGTATGATGCCATGTGACGTAGCTATGATGTTCATCTTATAAAACTGACCTGTGTGTGGGAAAATGGTCAGGCTCCTGACGCAGTTAAACCCCACAAGGCATAACCATAAACGTGGCGATATAAACCACCTGAGGGTGAACGATTTTGTGCTGCAATATGATGTACATGATGTTAGGCACCTCATGTGTAAAGATACACATCAAACTCCCGTTATATTATCGCTATGGTAACAAGAAGTAAAGTGACCTACATCTAAACACATGTTATCTAATGGTTTCATATTTCAGTATGTCTGTGGGCGTCATCTTAATACTACTGTACATGTTCATGTAGAGCTCTGTCTTCGATCGCGCGACGTACTAAAATTTACAGTAAAATTTATTTGGGTCTACAAATGATCGTTCGTGTATAGGTTACGCGAAATAAAATTCTCCTAAATGGAAAATCGGTTACATCAGTTACAGCAAGCAACCCATCTTTATATGCCCGTCCAAAAGGCAGATGTATTTGTGATAGTGATTTCTATCCGTTCATGACCAGTCTATATCTTGGACCGTTTTCTGTCTACAGTTCTAACTTTTTATGAGGGTATCCATGCCCCACATACCAAAACGGAGGTCAAGGTCAGAGGCTCACTGGCCAACAGAAAACTGGGAATCATTGAACCATTCATGTTCGGTCTCTTTGACAGTTTTCTACCTACAGTTCAAATTTTTTGCGAGTGGATACCGGTACTCGCATACTTTGATGTGTCGCATACCAAACTCGAGGTCGTGGTGAAAGGTCACTATGATCTAAATATCAGAAAATCATTGAAGGTTTTGTGAGTGGATTCATTTAGGAGGACTAGATGTTGCATACCAGAATTGAGGAATAGGGTCACTGATCCCAAACTAGGGAAATCATAAAAAAATCACAACTTTATTGTCAGTAGATATGTTAGGGGGAGATGATGTCACATACCAAAATTGAGCTAAGCCTAGGAGGTCAGAGCGACCTCAAAATCAGGAAATCATTAAAAAATCACAATTTTAGATGAATTTGTTAGTGGAAACATTACGGGGAGACGATGTGTCACATACCAAAATTTAGGTCATATCATCATGATCATTGTGCGGGCTTTAATATATTGAAGTCAATTTTGGCGGTTTTGTCGTTGGTCTTAACCATACAGACCAAACACACTCAGATCCAAACTTTTGCCACTGTTTACATGCTGCTGTCAATGTTGGAGGTTGTGAAAGCGGAATCAGTCGAAGAAACAACTCTTAAAATAAATATCATATGCGGAGCCGATTCGAATTTGCTGATCCTGTCATTAAGGAATCGTCACTCCTAACATAACGAATAACACGTACATGCCAAATGACATTGTAAAATTGTGTAGACTGATGTTGTGCCAGAGGACTGAAGAAGTTATCTCCCTTGAATCTAATTTCCCGCCATTTTAGATGAAGGCCGCATCAGGTGAATCAGAGGGCAATGAATTTTGCGAACCCTGAATTCTTTACTTAATAATTAAGCAGACAAATATTATACATATTCTGGAAGTATTGAAAATTCTGACCTTGGAAACATCTAAATAAGCCAGATATTCTCAATTCTTTCCGTAGAATGCTGGGCATAAATGGAACCAAGTTTGATTTTGTCCAGTTTCAAATGTCAAGACAAATGAGTCTCAAAAGTGAGTTCGATGAGGTTTTGTTTTTTTCTTTTTCTTTTTTTTTTCCAAAATGAGTTTGTATCATCCCGATATTCATTCAAGTAAAATTTAGGAACTTCTGACATTGATTTCTTTATTATAGGAGAAGGAACGCTCTTGATTTACATGTTCTATACACGGTGTAGCACATCTGTAATTCCTCAAATTCTGTGTCCTATATTCTGATCTGCCCTGTCAATGCCTGTGTGTATGTGTGTTTGTTCAATTGAATTCCTGTACTGCCAGGGCTGATCACTGTCCTTGATAATAGGAACTTTTCCTGACACATGTAGGCACCATCATGATATGACTGAAAAAATGGTTGAAAACGATGTTAAATCCTACGCAATCGCTCACTCTAAATTAATTCAAGAGGAATTGAATTGATACTGTTCTCGACTCTCGTAACATCTTATCAGCACGAATGAATGAACTGTAGACATCGGAGTGTTCAGTTTGCACTTGAAGAACATTTATCATATTTATGTACATGTACAAAGCTGACCATACTGACTGACCTAGCTAGGAACTCCTTCACACCCCACATAACATCATGCATGACACGTATCTGCGGTAAACCACTCTACTAATTCAATCACAGGAAATGAAATTTCCCACCATAAAGTCTGATGGTGATCAAATTTATTAGAACAGCAACTTGATAAAATGGTTCAAAATCATGCATGTATGTATAGTCCATTATTTCTTCATTTATATCAATAATTTTAGAGGTGATCAAAGTTTGTCCACAAAATTGGGGGTGATTGCATTTTGATGGGGGGATTGAATTATTAGAGGGATTACCGTAAATACTGTAATGGTAATTTTATTTCACCAATTCCTCCGAAGGTTCTCTTACATAAGGGTTTCATTTGTGTTTTCTTCTAGTCTCGAGTAGCCTACCTTCTGTTCATAATGGTTTTGAGAGCATTCTCTGTGCAGTCTGTGACATTATTGATTATTCAAGGATGGAAATACATATTAGGCTTCAGCAACAGTTTTATCAATATCGCTATCGTGCCAGAACATGCATCGGCCACTTATCGTGCACATTGCTCATAAGTGAATCCGTTTAGGTATTGAAGTGGTACACATTTATTTTGTACATGTAGGTAAACTGCCAGATTTTAGCCATCGTCGGGCTAGCCAGAATATTTCAGTAAATTATCGGAACCGATTTTTGGTTCCTTGCATTTTCATCCGTGGGAACCCACAGCAACCTTTCTCTGGTAGTATCTACATGTATATAGTTCAGCCTATCAAACGGAAAGAATCTGTGGCTTCCATAGATTAGCTCACATGGAACCTACACCGGGAACCAGAACTGTGGCTTCCATGAAATCTTCTGGCCTTTCAGGACTTCTTGAAATGTTACAGTCTCACTTTCAAGGGAATGGGATTTTCGCCAATTTTTCTCAGGGCAGTGAATCTTCACACATATCTGAACATTCCTGCATTTTTATTCTGAAATTTCATGAAAATCCAAACAAACTGGGGGTCAAATTCGCCAAAACGAATTTCACACTGACAATTTTGCACATTGAATTATGGTGTCATAGGGGCCGGTCCCAATGTTACAATATTACAAGCCCAACCTCATTGTGCTTTTAAAATAACATGCAAGATATTGGAGATTTTCTTTGATTCTGAAAAGATTCTCATGAAATTTCAGAATATAAATGCGCAAATTACATAGAGATTCTGTGTGGAATTTCACAGATCTGAGAACAATTAGCTCTGATATATATTGCTGAAACCACGTTTCACTGGTCAGCTGATGAATTCAAGTTCATTTACCAGTACCGGGTACTCATATTCCATATTGTTGCTACATGCACATGTATGTTGTATGAATATACATGTACATGTACATGTAGCACACATCGTATTTGAGATGCACATATTAATGGAGTAATCAGTATATAACCTGGGATGTGCCATGGAGCATCCATGCATTTATACCATCAAATGTAATTGAACTAACATAAACAATGAAGTGTGAAAGCCATGAATAGAGGGGCAGTTTGTCATGTGAGGATCTTCAAACTACAGGTGTGCAATACAGCTTGTCAGGTTGCTTTTCCAGGTTCAACAAAGGTTCCCTACATGTAGTAGCCTATTGTATTTTCCTTACATGTACAAGACAAATCCATCTAGGTGAACCAAGATGGTAAATAAGGGGAATACCATCTAGACATATTGCGAAATGTTCACCGATATTCTACGAGATCCCATAATAAGCCAATCATGACCATTTCTACCTTTTCTCTCTGACAATGGTTGACGTTTACTTCACATCTTCGCACGGCACAATCTTTTGATATTTTCGACCCTTAACAATGCCAGACTTTTCCGCGGGAGTAAACCCTTCGATCTTTATGGTTTTTCACGCATACATGTACTGTTTGGAAATGATGCCATATTCGGATACTGTTTCAGGATAATATTTATATATTAGACCACATGCTACCGTGTGTAATTACTGTGGGCGTGATTTTGAAATTGTTTGAACGAACTATCCACCTAATTGGCTAACAATAGTAGTTTCAAATTTGCATCGGATTTATACAGGTATAGGGCTGAATTCAGATATAATATTCCGTGATATTATATCTAAGTTTACTGAGATTGATGACAAATAGACCGAATAGAGCAACACAGTCTTTTAACTAGGTAGGAGTCTTGGAGGGGAGGGTGGTCTTTGAGACTCACTTTTTAAAATGAGACTCCCTAAATTCGGCCTATTCGTCATCATGTAAGGAAAACACAATAGGTGACTACATGTACGGAACCTTGTTGAACCTGGAAAAGCTACCTGACATGCTGTATTGCACACAGTGTTCCCAGTTTGAAGATCCTTACATGACGAACTTCCCCTAAATTCCTGAAATTTAACATGGGGAAGATAGGAATGAGACTCATTGTTTGCAGCAATACTATGTAAAAAAATACTGCATTATTTAAAATTCTAGCTAAAAGCCTGATGATTCGTATCCTTTAACCTTAAATCAGCTCTGTAAAATGCTAGGTCTGACTATCATGAATTGATTCTTTAGATTGTTCTTGTTCGATCACTCAATTTCTGCACACATGTACATAATATTAAATTATATTGTGACTTGGGTGGATACATGTACAATATACTGTATATACAGTACAGGTGGTGTGTTTAGGTGGAATTCTTTATTAGGACGCTTTGTTTATCACATATATACATGTAGACCTGCTCATGATAAACAGTATTTTATTTGGAACCCAGGATTGGGGAACAAGCAAATCGTGTCTGTTAAACCAGGGATCATAAAATAAGATTTATTTATTATACTGTCCCTGGTTAAACCCTCTCTGTACATGTATATTGAGCTAGATGTGGACCTATCTGAAGGTTTATATTAGGAGTAAAACTGTTGATTGATGTACATGTATGGATATGTCAGATGCTGGTCAGGCTAATTAACCTGTTGTCTTCTTTGATATATTCTGTGCATTCATATATACATGATGTGCAGGTGAAGGATGCTAACCCAGCCTGTATTATAACTGTTGCTTCAGTTATACATGTAAATGTCTTTCAACATATACATGTAAAGAATTCTCCCAGCTCTCACATGTCTCAAGGACACATTATAATGTAATAAAGACATCTAGACAGTTTATAGACATGTGCCAATGCACCATGTGACTAAAAATAGTTCAGGAATTCAGATTACCTGCTTGATGTTGAACATTGTGCCCAAATTAAGATGCTGCACAGGGTTGTCATTAAGTTTTTAAGAAGCCGGTGGAAGGCATGGGAGTAGGCGGCCACAAGAAATGGCATTTAATGTTTCAAGTATAGAAATTATGTAGAAAGTAGGTGGCTGTTTTGGGCCATTTTGATCATTGTCATGATTGTGGGGGACCAAAAAGGAACGCCTACCGCCTTCTAAATGTCGTTCCTGGATGCACCCAAATTAGACTTTTTTCTTTACGAGTTCAAGTTAATTCTAAACCCTTGCTCTCAGCTTACTTTGAACTTTGAACATGTTGAAGTAGCATGTCGGTATCCCGAGCCCGCGCTTTTTTGCTTTGACTTTTGATGTCGATTTCAGCCTGACATCAAAGTAGTTTGGCCAGCAATGAAATGCAAACCTGTCACATTTCATACCTCACAGTGGATTGGTGTACAGGGGTTTTTCTAGACACTTTTTTCATCGTGGTAACCACGATGAAAAACAATTACAAATTGAGTTTTTGCAAAATTTTGTAAATTGAGTTTTATTGCCGAAAATTGAGTTTTCTAAAATTTTGAGAATTTACGCGCCGAAGGCGCGCGAAAAATTGAGTTTCTACGAAATAAATTGAGTTTCTGAGTAATCTAAACTGAGTTTCGTCGTCTGTTATCCCGTCCCCCTCCCCCAAAACCCCCGCGAGAAAGAAAAAAAAAACGTGTGACCAGCCACGCCACTCGAGTCGAGATAAGCACTCAGGATTTGTAACTGATGTGCAGACAGATAACTTGTGTACCTTTATTATTCAATCGTATAGCTCCGATAAGGACGTCTGGTCTTGAACTGTTCTCATTTCAGTCGTATAGGTCCGATAAAGACATTGTCCTGAACGTTTCTCATTTCAAAGCAAATTGTTCGGCCACATTTTCGACGATCGAACTAGTCCGCCATTTTGATATTTCAAAGTTACGTCCCCTTTTTAGTCCACTCGGGAACCACTGCTGTCATACTGCTGTGGCTTATGAGTCTGGTCTCCGAGACACGCTGTCCGTCAATCTCCGGAACCAAGACAACGGGCAAGCATTTTCTCTCTCAGTCAACATTTCACTTGGATGCGTGTGACGTTGAAAGACGTTTCCCCAGAAACAAGGAACGAACAAAACAGACATTCCCCAAAATACAGCTGATGTACCATTTGGGAATAAATACACAAAGTGAGCAATGCAGATTGGTGTAAAAACAAAAGATCCACACTCTCTCCTGCGCAACTGTGGATCTACATGCGGGGGCATATGCTATAACATACAAAATATACGTTTTTATGAATAATTTTATTTCTGCCCGATGGAAATTTCTGAAACCCCAGTATGTTTTGTAAACAAGTCCCACACCACATACTACAAAATAGGGTGCATATTGAGTTTAATTTGCAATTTTTGGCCATTTATCTGCATTTACCAAGCAGCATTGGATTTTTTTCGTGAAATCCACAAAACTTCACAACCACCATTGTTTTATTTTTTACGTCTCTTATTAACATTTTTATTGCCATTTATTTCTTCATTTCTTTCCTGTCACTTACAAATACCCAGACACTTACAATACTCAACCACCAACTTTGTCAAGGATTGCTTAACTCATGGAAATGGACAAGGGACAATTTTTATTTCTTGACTATAAGTATAGATTTTTTAAACTAAAGTAAGCTATTTGTAGGGAAAATATTTTCACCTTTGACCTATCACAATCCAGAGCTAAAGTACTCTCCCCCACCCCCAAAATAATCGACCAAATAGAACTTCCCGAGATAACTTGGATTTTAAAACTCTCTTGTTTTATTCGCGCTCATTTTTTAATTAAATGAAGCTATCTCTGAGGGAAGTATTTCTACTTGACATCTTTAGCCAAAATATAATCGGCCAATCACAGTTGGATAGCAAACAAACTTGTATGCAGCTATGTATGACACGCAACTTTGCTTGATGAGCTTCATAACATTACTGACACGATGAAAAATTGTCGCGAATTTATTTATTGTAAGTGTCCTACTAAAAAGATAAAAAAATTGAGTTTCCAGACTGCATGTGATGATAAACCCGAAAAAATTGAGTTTTGTTGTTTATTTTGCGCGCCGTAGGCGCGCCGAAAAATTGAGTTTTTCATCTTTTTGAAATTGAGTTATATAAAGGAAAAGTGTCTAAAATAACCCCTGGTGTAATCAGCTAGCTTAGCTTGTTCACTGATTGGTTAGATTTAGAGGAAACCCCTAGACTTGGAGAGCAAAAAAAAACTCTAAAAAGAAATTCTTTTATTTTTTTATTTTTCTTGCTTTTTTAAGAATCAATGTTCAGTTATGCCCATGGGGATTTCTTCGCCTGGAAAAAAAAATGAGGGTGTGCTGAAATTAGGATAATCTAAAGCCCTGATCTTACAGTTTTAAAACACTTGATTGGTCAGTTAAAATTTTCAAAAACAAATTCGGCATTGGCCATTGTGTAAAATTTTAAGAGTATGCCGGCAATCAGAGAGTTTCTGTTCAGATCCATTGCCATGGTTACAGGGAAGTACATGTAACTAAAGTCTGTCTCAATATACATGTATCGGAACCAGTTCTTCTTAGAGAAGTAAAATTCCCCACAATCTATATGTAATTTGTGCATTTTTATTCTGAAATATGAAGGAAATCTGTTCAGAATCAAAGAAAATCTCCAATAACGTTGGGCTTGCAATGTTATAACATTATGACTAGGCGCTATGAAAAAAACATGCGAGGTATTAGACATTTTCTTTGATTCTGAACAGATTTCCTTCAAATTTCAGAATAAAAATGCACAAATTACATATAGATACTGTGGGGAATTTCACTTCTCTGAGAAGAACGAGCTCCGATATATTGCCGAGAATCCCAACGCATCGTAATGTGAGACAGACAGTAACTATTTGCCTACATGTACATGTATAATAGTTGTAATTGTCTGCAGTTTCTCATCACACATTTGAAGTTGAACTTTGTTTCTATTCCACAGAAGTTCCCAATGCCGGATCACCTAACACATACAGACCGCCTCCGCGGACCAAAGAGATCGTCATCAAAGGACAAATAGTCAAGCTGAAGTACTGCTTCACGTGTAAAATATTCCGACCTCCAAGAGCGTCTCATTGTAGTCTTTGTGACAATTGTGTAGGTGAGTGAAAAGACCTATCTACAATGTATTGCATACACTTGTGTGATTTTGATTTCATAAGTTTGTGCCCCGTGGACCTCCTGGGGATTGGTGGGTATTATTGTGCCTACCCCAGGGATGTTTAACGTCTGAACTGGGATGCCTATAAGTTACGCAAACCTGATTTAAGGCATCTTCGCATATCCAAGTCAAACACTACACTTGTTGCCTTGGCTGAACATAACACATTTTCTGATCAGAGAATGGGTTTGGTGATGTCATAGTTCTATAAATATTCTATGGTCCATATTCGGAGGAGTGCAGTGTATGACCTCTTTATAATTCAAATTTGTTCGGCTATTCGATGGAAATGAACATCAATACAACCAACACTTGCCATATATGGAATTCACGCAGACAGATATCAAAGAAAATCCTAGCTGCATGGTGTTGACAAACTCGTATCTTGATTGGCTATGACATCACATGCATTTATGGTTTGAGCAATTTACCCTATTCATTAGGTCAAGGTAAATGACGGAACATTCGTGTAGTGTTTAACTTGAAATGTGAAGATGGATTTAAGCAGGGGCAGATACAGGCCTTATTTTATACCCTTATACGTCGCCCAAAATAAACAAGGTCTAAAAACGCCCAAATTAAGAAACGAAAAACGCCCAAATTACGACAAAAAAATTCAGGGATTTTATTTTATTATGCGACAAATTTACGTTTTGTATTTGATTTTGAGATGGTTTACTCACGTTTGCGTTTGTCACTTCAAAAATGAAGCGGCGAAATCAAGACGTACATTACCAATGCGAGCCGCCATGTTATATTCACCAACCCGATTCATATGAACTTCACTTGATAACTTGATAGGGAAATGATAACTTTAACTACGCTGAACACTAGCTGGAAGTTATCGTCTTGCGGGTCGTGTGGAAGAAGATGTTTGCGCAGCGACCCCTGGTGGCGAGGTTGATTCGAGCAGACTTCTACTTTCCGTGTCAAAGAAAGCAGATGAAAATGCCTCGTGGTCGGCCACCGACAACCGGGAGTTCTCATAATCCGAAAAGCGCCAGCTGTGCCCACAGTCAGAAGAGAACTGCTGAACTTGTGAAGACAACGGCGGGGGAATAGGCCGTTTTATTCAGAAACTTCCACGGACCGATCCTGGTAATTTCATGTTCCTAAGTCATGTTCTTTTGGGACTTGTCTCCCCTTGGTCTATGTCACCAGTGCAGAGATCGCCAGGTTTTGAGTTGCCAAGTTTCACGGAAGAAATATGGACTATTCACTAACCTCCCGGTCTTACGGAAGAGTTTAGAAATCTCACAGAATTCATAGAATATCTTCTCAAAAGTCTAAATCTGCACAAAAAAAAGACTCATTTTCTCATGAAAATGATAATATAAAATTTTTTTTCTCATGAAATTTGGGATGTGATATAACATTTTTGACAATTTTCTATAAAAATTGACATAATCTCATATGGAAATTTATTGTCTGGAAATGCGGATGATGCGTTTTAGAGCATCTGAGAACGTCTAGCGGGCCCCAGACCCCCGGCCAAACTAAAAGGGCGCCCAAATTAAAAAGCTGTATCTGCCCCTGATTTAAGGGAACCCAAATGTGTTACCCTAAACCCTTGTTTCAAGTTTTAACTCTTTGAATGTGAGTGACCATCGGATCAGTTATTGTAACCTAAATGGGTTACCATGGTTACCATGGAAAATATTACACAACACCCCTGCACAAATAATTAATCAAACGATTATAATCATTGAAGCATGTACATGTATGTACCAATTACAATGTACATGCGTACGTTTCTTTGCATGAATCACATTTCTCAATGTTTGAGGTAATATATCACCCAACCTGTGTAAATGTGAAACTCCCATCTCATACTTGTATGTCATAGAAATGGGTGCTATTAAGTAAGTTCACAAACATAAGTGTTCACTATCAAAAGGACCGTGGACCATAACTTTTATGAAACTTCAGTTTTCTTCAATACAACACAGTCACAGCATTTCATATGGGAATGAATTCAATAGCCCAATATTATCCCTCCACTTTCTACAACTAGGACTTGACAAGCATGACAAGTTGATATATTTCCACATGAACATGAGCCGGGGTGTTGTCACTGACACATGTTTACCTGTAACCAAGAAAGACAACCCAAAATAAAATTTGTGTCTTGCTCTAGTAAT
>JAVTVY010003822.1:0-38063 GCA_036873755.1 Hanleya hanleyi | reverse complement strand
GCATGTTCTATTCAATTCCATACAATGACTCGAGTACCTGCTTTCACCTGGCATAGCATGTACATGTATAATCTGGGGCAGGCTGGTTGTGGATCTGATGTTTGAATCTAAGGAGACTAAATAGGAAGAAGATGTAATTCACATAATAAAATAATAAAACATATATCCTGGCTAACGTCTGATTCCATGTACATGATATATGAGGAACAATAAATGCATATCTTATTAATTACAGATTGTTCGTTTCTATTCTATTGATGTAAGTAATTCCAAGTTACTCTGCAAAGGCCTTTTGTTTTGGTCGTGCTGATAGCATGCCACCTTTCATCAGGAAAACGTCAATAAATTTCTTGAGAGTTATTAGGCCCCTTTCTGGTTTTTTCAATCAATGTTCAAATGCAGGCTGGGATGTTACATTTTTATCTTCAGAATTTGTTTACACTTGTGTAATTCTTCGACATGGGCATGTACAATGAATGGGATATCCTCTAGTATTGCTACTTACATGGGGAAACCTACCTGGGACTTTGCCATTTCTAAACCGACAAACCTGACATTATATGGCCGACTATACTATGGCCTTATGTGTTTTGGACCTTCCTGAAAATAAATTGAAGACAATTAGAAATGAAATGTTCAGTTATTTATGGAAAACCCGCATTTTTGAACCACTTGTCTGGGTTTACGTTTACAATAATTATCGAAATGGTGGATTATCCAGCGTAAATTTGAAATCCAGTCTAGAGACAATCTGTCTATACCACCAAAGACAATTTATAAATAAACAGGATGCAAAGTGGACATATTTCGCAAAATACTGGATACGTGTTTATGTACGTGTTTTCTCTATTTTTTGATAATTTACTTCCGCATTCAGAATATATTTTTTTTCCTTTTAGGAGCCTCATACACTTTCCTAAGTAAAAGTTCCATTGGTTCTAGCCGTGCTCAGTAAAAATGTTTTATTTGTTATTTTTGCAAGACTTTATTAAGCCCTCTGGTTTCGTTAATATTCTCCCGGCAATTGACTTTCCAATAGTGTGGAATAATATTTGAGCGCATGTATTAACCCCAGTTCACGCGGTGTGGCTGGGAAACTCGGTCACTATTCCCACAAACCCCGTTCTTTACAGCCACCATTTTATCAAATATTTTGCAATTAAACTAAACCGCCGGCCACCTGCTAGAATTTTGTCAGAATGGTTGCCCATGGTGAAATTTGATAATCGGCTGAATTATTGACTTCTGTTGTGCCAGCTTGAGTCTTGACAATTCGGCCATCCGTTCCGGAATTCGTCCTAAATTCCACAAATCCTTCCAGTTTCCTCTCGCTTTGTTGCTAAACTATGAAGCCCGTCTAGTCATCTGGCTTGTCCGAAACGAGACAATAGTATGTTACATAGGGAAAACTTTCTTGTGTGATGGTAAACAAGTCGATATGTTTTTCGATCCAAAATTTGTTAAATGAAATTTTTCTTGCAGTATACATATTGAAATAAAAGCCTCGACAAAAATGTATTGATGATCGATCAAAATATGCTTCCTGGCCTACTTAATTTTTGCATTTATGGGAAGATTTTCAATTGTAGCAAACCCAATTCAAAACCATTCTTGGTTCTTTCACAAAATCAGTCTTTATAATAGGTTGTGTGGAAATATAATTTGGTTTGAGGTGTCACATGTTTTGTTCCATAGAAAATCCTCCCTATAAATGTATCAAAGCACATTTGATTAATCATAAATCCATTTTTATACAAGATCGCAATTTCTTCGATGTTAATATTTCAGTTTGTATACTGCGAGAAAATAATCATTTGACAAGTTTTGGATGAAAAAAATCGGCTTAACTAATGTCACACGCAATGAAGATTTTCATTTGTAAACATCAGATTCCTTTGAAACAAACCAAAAAACTCCGCTACTTTAATTGTACGCCTATCAGCTTGTTGGCGTATTCGCATTTTAGCAGATTTCGAACGCTTTCTTCTGAATGTTGTGCAAAATTTTGTGTTCCTCTCCAGCGTTTGTAAAGTTATCGATGACCGAGAAGAGGTTTTATTTGATTAAGTTTTTCTTCTTTGAATCAACGTTTTTCCCTCTATTTTATCTAAATATTATAATGTTATATTCGAATATGTACTCATTAAATTTAAACTTTGTTCATCACAAGGCAAATATTTAACTACTTTGTTTCTTTCTTGTGCAACCTTTCGAGACAATTTTATGGCTACTTTTTTCTTCCTTATGGTAATTTTCTAGGCAACTTTGTTCAACATAGGTTATTGATACATTGTTTATTTCATTTGTTAATTTTTGCAACAAAATTTGTTATCTTTTAACTTTCCTGACTACTTCATGGCTTTCCTTCACTTAATGTTCTGGCATCTGTCAGGCACTCTTCGTCGCAATGTGCGTAGTGTGTTGTCTTAAATTTCCCTAAGGCTTATTTTAAATATATTTCCTCGTCCTTAAATGTACTACTCAGACGGGACACTATGAATAGTTTCCCCAGTTGGGCCGATTTTTCTATCTAGATCACTTTCCATCCGATGACCTGATCGGGCTATTACATCATTGCTCTTGGATATTTGTATCTAATACCGATCAAGCCGGTGCTAGGGGCCGTATTGTCATGTTATTCAAGATGCCCACATGAACAGCTACAAAGAAAGCGTGGTTGAGATACAAAGCGTAATAGACTCTCGTGCCAGGCGATTGAGGTTCCAATATTACAGCTACAGTGTATTGTTAAGTTCGGCGCGAAGCGCGTGATCTTATTGCAATTGCTCTGGTTAAATCCAGAGATTTCACTTACCCCTGCCCCATGTTTTCTAATTTCCTAGAGGACGACACTGAATTCAAGATTGAAAGAGAATGTTTGAATGTTTTACACGAGGTAAAAATTTAGAGACCGTTTGAGTTATCGGCACTTCAAGCCAAACTTGAGACAATTGCCTCCAAGATTTTGTATATTTTTGGTGGACATCTTCAACACATTCGGAACTTCCCGCACTGTGCGCAATGGACTAACGTGATGCACCCAGAATTGTCAATTGGTTCATCGGACCGTCCAGAAACGGAGACAAATTTTACAAATCGGATGTGCATGAGAGTTTAAACGACGGTAATGACACTCCTCGAGAATAAAGTAAAGCGCACCATGAATGGTGAGGAGAAATCCAAATGTAGTACTCACATGCAGGAATTGCGAGCTCAGGGATGTGTTGTACGCTTTAGTCAATCTGGTGATCATTTCCAATTGAAGACATATTCTTTATCAATCAGCGGAAAAAATACACAGAATTTATGGCTTGAAATGGTGTTTTTCGAACCATGTTTTGCGGGAGGCAAGTCGGTGGAGGACAGACTTCGACAGTAGAAAATCCCAAATTTGCCGATATTTTTGTAGATCTATTATTCTGCGGGGGAACAAAAACGCGGGAAGCAAACTAATTATCAAATTATCAAGTAAATGAAAGATAATCCTCCTAAAGTTTCCATTTCCTGACAAATCGAATGTTCAAATTAGATCTACAACAAAAACGACAACAACTATCGTACGGTGTCTGTCTCGTATTTCGAGAGAATGGGTTTTCTCAGAGAAGTGTAATTTCGCACATCTCCTGAACATTTTTTGTGCATTTTTAGTTTGAAATTCCATGACAATCAAATCGCGAGACAAATTAAGCAAAATTTCTCACTGACGTTATTTTGATTTGGAAATAACACTGGAGATTTTCTTTGATTGTGAATAGATTTCCTTTGAATTTTAGAATTTTTTGGTAGAAATTACTTACAGAGATGATGTGTGGAATTTCACTGCTTTCACTGTTTCGTTCCGAACAACCCGTTTCCTTGACGTGTGAGACAGATAGACACTAATTTCAAATTGCTGAAATAATATGACCTCATCTTAACAAATCCAAGTCAAACATATTCGGAGATCAAAGAAAATCCTCCCCGAACGGTGTTGGCAGCGTCATATCCTGATTGGCTATATGCCATCACGTGCGTTTACGGTTAGAAGAATTTACCCTATTCACTAGGTCAAGGTAAATGACGGAACGTTAGTGTAATATTTAACCTGAAATGTGAAGATGTAGGACCTAGACTCAGGTAGAAATGTCTATGATCAAATTAATTTTCCATTTCATTTTCTTCTGCATATGATGTGAATGGGATTTATTTTTTACCGTATTTATTTTAACATGTCAAGTGAAAATTGTATACTGCAGTTTGGTGGTAACACAAAAACACAGCAATTAAATAATATTGTTTTCAAGCAATATTTATAGCCGCTCCCAGACTGTAACACATGTTCTAGAAATTTATTCCAACAAAGACTATAATATCCCAAAGCAACGAATTTTTCGAACATCATTTCCACCCTCAGTACATTTCCTCACGGATGGCTGCTGGTCATTCTTTGGCTCATGGCCAGTGTCGTTTAGGTTCTTCTTATTGGTATACATCAATCCGTGATTGATCTCAGGACATCTCACGAGAGAGGGGAAGCTCTATAACACTAGATAATTAACAAGTTTATTACCACTGAATCTTGGCACATAATTATACAAATAGCCATGTACTATTGACGTCAAATGCAAATCCCCAATTACGACGATCTTTCGAAGTTCACGAGTTTTAGTTTATAATCAACATTTGAAGTCCTTGATTAAGTAACAGCTATCAGCCGCTATTATTTTGTGGCATTTGGTTGGTCGTTTTGGTCTTTAGTTGCATTATCTATTGTTTTCAATTAGCCTATAGTTTTTAATTATAATTGTTCATACACAATTTGGTAAAAAAAATACTGCAACAGATTATATAGAGATGGGTAAATGTCCAGATGGAGAGAAGTCCAGGTGGCAATTTCCAGCCGGGGAAATGTCTGGAGGGGAAATGTTTAGGGCAAAAATGTCCTATATCTGTAGTTAATATAGTTTTTTAATATACAAACGAAGGCACGAATTTTATTACCCACTGTTTGTCTGGTAGATGTTAGAATACCTTGTTTACACAGGCTTCCCTGCCAACCGGGTTCACAACTCGAACATGTCCCATCAATATGATTACAGGTAGAGTTCCCTCCCTCACAAGCTCCACAAGTCTGCAGGCATTCACTACCGTAAGTACCATCGTCACATTCTGCAATAAATCAGCATCACCAATGTGGTAATCCCGTAAGCTCTAACAGTCGTAAGGTTGTCGTTTAATGTTCCGCAATATGCAATTTTCAATTTTGTGAGGGCCTTGCCTACAGGTAAATATTACACATGAATATTATAAATAAATATCTTGTTTGATTTTGCTGTGGGTAATAGCGTGGGTATGTAATTAGTGTTCTCTCCATCATGGATGAGAAAATTATGTATGGATGCCGGCTGACTACAGAATGTTGGAAATGACTTGTTTGACTTCTTGTTTGAATCGCTGAGAGTGGACATATCTCAAATTGGAGCGATATGCAAGAGGTGGGAAAAATTGACGACGTCTGGCGACTAAAAAGCAACCGTATGAGTCTACAGGAAAGCATCCCTCGGCAACTAACATTCAGATCCGAGAATACGGTGGATTCTTAGACGTAGCATTAGTATCTCAGTCGAGTCTTTATTGCAGCTGTTCATGTGGGGACTATAAAGTATACACACGGCCCTGTTATATGGAAAATGGAATAGGTCTTTGGATTATGGACGCGGATATTCTCTAATGGACGACGGCTGGATTATGAATGACGGACTAGACGCTTGTAACTAGCACCGACTTAAGCCTAATTAGATACGGTAGTTCGGGAGCTGTGGTGACAGATCAGATCAAATAACTCATCTGATGTTGATTGATGGACATCGTGGACGTCTGATGGAGTAAACGCCTCAACATGGGGTAAACCTGCTACCTGCTACCCTGTAATGCCCGACGTCGTACGGCTTAAATTTCCCCACAAAACAATACACCTACATATATTTGTCAAGCGACATGTACAGAGGGCGGGTTACAGTTACAAAGTTGTTGTCCAAGTTATCAGAGGGCGGGTTACAGTAACAAAAAGTTTCAACATAACAGAACTGAGCTTGGAGGCAAGCATGTTAGCTGTACATAAGTATGCGTAGTATGATCAATTCTCTTTTACGCCCCTTTTTGAAAGGACCCTAATCAAATGAATTCATTCACCGTTTCCGAAGTTTTCTTTCTTGGAGGACCAGTGTTATTTATCGATTTGTTTGATTTCCAAAATTTTTCTCGATTCTGCTGCTCCATCTTTTTAACAGTTTGTACATCAAAACCTAATAAATCGAACATATTTGACATTTTAAGGGGATCATACCACAATTCGTTTCTCTGTGAACGGGACACCATGCTGGTCGACCCATGCCACAGCAAATAGTATCAATGGGGTCGTATTAAAAACTGCGCGGAAGTGCGCGGAGCTTAATTGCAACTGCGCGTGGATTATTTGATGGAATTTTCTTTATTTGCTGACGAGCAGAATATTGATATTAATAAAACGGGCAACACAATCCGCAAAATGCGAATGAAAAGCGGTCCGTAAACTACTACTTCTAACAAATATTTGTCTTGGGGTCATCATTTGCTGACGAGCAGAATATTGATATTAATAAAACGGACAACACAATCCACAAAATGCGAATGAAGAGCAGTCCGTAAACTACTACTTCTAACAAATATTTGTCTTGGGGCCATCATTTTCGAAAATATATTAATATACGGTAATATACGAAAAATGATTGAAAGAAGTTTTCTCGTCGTTTATACTAGGCAACGCTTTGGTGGGCTCTTGGTTATATTATTGAACGCGTGATTATCCCAACTCACATCACACAATGATCCAGGTGTGGATATATATTACGTGGAATGGAGATACTTACCAGTTGTACAGCGATCAGTCATGTAACCAGGTTTACATGGCGGCGATCCGGAACATATCCCAGTATCTACAGCACACGTCTCCGCACACTGACCGCATCTTCCTGTACAATCTGCTCCATATTCACCAGGACTACAATCTAGTGAAAAGAGACAAATACTTCGTTATCATTTTCTTTCAAACTTGTCGGGTAAGTCGCCGATTTATGTTGAAACAAATTGATAGAATAAAGGCATGAGGAAATCTGGCATTCAATTAGTCGCCATGGTTCTCTCTTAAGACTCTCCGCATCCATGACACTATATGCCACTTAATGTGCTCTTAGCGAAAACGCGTTTACTCCCGTGAGGAAGCGGTGAACATTGCAGCATGTTGTAAGATGCTTCATTGAGCAAATGAAATTTAACAGGCTGAACGAATGTCATTCCCGCTCCGTGTCCGTTAACGCTGACCGGAATGAGATCCCTAGTGAGAGAAGGATTCCATACCTACTTAGGGGTCACGTCCAATCGATCGAGACGGTTTCTCGATTAACGACTAAAACCGATAAATATCTCGTCTCGAAGGGTCCTGGTTTATCTCTATCGAGTGTTGTCCCGGTTTTCTCTCGAAGCTCAAGTCCATCTCGATCCCCCTCGAAATAACTCGACTTGCTTCGAGAGTGGATTCGAGATACCTTCAATGAAGGTTTAAACTTCCGGAAGGTGTGCTCTCTAAATATACCATTCTCTGTGGCAGTGAGGTTAATCTCGGTGAGGACATATGCATTAAAACACGGATAATGAATCAGATTGAACATGATTCATTTAATGCTATTTTGTTTTCCCGTCTAGAGATTTGCAGTCGTATACATGCTCTAACAGCGCAAGTTCTCTAAGTCTTATGTATAGAAAGAAAGAAACATCAACAATTGAAATTGCATTAGGTGGCTCATTAGTGTTCGGTCTAACATATTTCGAATTTGTTTTTAGAATTTGAATCACTATATGAGATACGCCCAGGAACGGCGCATTGAAATAAATTTTGCAAGTTTGGAATAAAATTCCCCTGAAAGTATATCAGAATCGGAGATCTTTTTTGACAATAATCATTTGATAGAATCTTGACATTTCTCCGGTATTCAGAAATACAGGGGCTTTGAAGACCACGGGAACAGCGGTTAATTAACTGAAAATCGGAAAATATAAACATAAACGCTCAATCGAAGTGTTTGAGCATTCCCTATCAGCCTTTCACACAGACAAATGCGGTATCGTCGATATTAAAGTGTATGGAAAACGCAACATTAAAAGAGTGTGGCCGTTGGCCTTAATGCTGATTGCACTATGAATTGACCGGCAATTACTTTCATTATCCGATTAATTGGCTATACACATGAAATCAGCAAAAACTGATTGAATGCGAGTATACAAGCCCCGTTTCTATGTTTTTGTTTCTTCCAAAGAAATTAACCCTTCTCTATTCGCTGGTGTTTCAAATCGACGGTTTTCTTCTCCGGCCGACTGCTGTGCGCATTATTGACACCTCCACTTCCGATTTTCAGAATTTCCGCTCACCTGCAGGCAAGCTTATATCAGAAATAAACTTTGTAAATCACAGAAAATGGAATCGGCAATGAAAAATAGAATAACCTTGTGTTAGTTCCACAGCAATAAAGAAGATCTACAGATAACAACTTGTGCTATATACGCCGACGTCTGAATGTACATCAAATATAATTAACATAACTTTAATTTTTCGGTAGAACCGATTCCAGTTTCGGTCAAAATAACTTTATAGAACATTAATTAACGCATTCTTCCATGTCATTATTATTCAGATGATATCTAGTTGACGTGTCATTTATTCCGCGTCGGATACTACTAGTCCGATATTACTATCAATTATCGATGTGAGAGCAGGTCGTTTAATTATATTAATATATGGATAAATGACACGTTTTCTTTCAATTTGATTCAGTAAACATCATGACATATCGATCAAACGATTATATCGATTAAACGTTCATTAGCATGGAAAACATCTATAAAAAAAACTCGCTGTCGGGAATTTATTTTGGGCCGCGATATGCGTTTACGAAGAGCGCCCCCAAAATATTGTACCCGCGTAACATTCTGATCGCCTGATAAGCTAAGAAACGGCCAAATTAATGGCCAAGACACGGACATATGGAAACCGGGACCCCTTTCGAGATTACCGATCAAATTCGTATCCATCTTAAAAACCGGGACGTTTCGATCGAGATAGAACTGGGAGCAAACCGGGAGACGTCGCCAGGGGTCCCGGTTCTGCCCTCCCGGTTTCAGCCGAGAAATTTCTCGATCCATCTCGAAGGCATCGAGAAATTGCCTCGATTAATTGGACGTGGCCCTTATTGAAAGCAAAACTTCGAATATTGCGATGTAAGTCCGTCTGTTTACAGTGTTTTGTAACCTGTTTTGAAACGCGTTTACCCACAAACGTTGTATGTTTTCACAAAGCCACATTACGCGTGTAACTCCGCTTGCAGTCAACGAATTTTGTCACAACTATAGTGTTGTGAATCCAGGATCAACACGATTTGTCGATCGAGATGACAAAATGTAAAATTTTATGATACCTTTTTAATTGCGAAGTCTACTTCAATAACATAGGGAAAACATTCTAGATATACAGAAACGAGATCAATTGAGACAATGTTTACATAACAATTTAGTACCACAATTTCTATCAGATTCGGATGCATACAATGCGAAATACAATATACTATCCGGAAATTCATTTTTGTGAATTTTGCGAATATTGCCAGAACCCAAATCCTTCAAATGGTCACTTGAATGTTGTTCTATTAGAAAGATATTGTAAATTCCATATATCGGCAACCTGATCTTATTAACTTAAAAAAAATTGTATACCAAAGAAATAAAAAGTTCACTGAAGCGTTGCACTTGGAAATACTAGAATATCAAAGATACACCAGCGAAACCCAAATAGTATTAAGTAATAAAATGATAGTATTAAAATGAAGGATTCTCATGAATTTTACTTTGGGTCATAAATGATAAATATGTTCCAAGGTTTTCGTTTAATAACATGAAAACAGCACCTCAAGCACCTCATTAGTTAAAACTTCTCAAAGTTATCAAATTACATACGAAGGTATTACCAGAAATTACTCACTCTGTTTACAGATATCGCCTTTGTATCCTGGCTTACATCTTGGTGATATATTAGGACATACCCCAGAATCGGTTGCGCATGTTGTCATTCCTCCAGCACAGTGACCACAGCTTTTCAAACAATCTTCACCGTACTTCCCTTCCGCACAACCTGGAAATTCGGATAAAGAATCGATGACAAGTTTTACATGTATATTCTGTGTTGATATTCATGTATGAGAATTTGTTTAGCCAATACATGTACGATCAGTTGACATGTTATACCCGCGTTATAAAAGGTGTCCTGCTTGTTCTGCCCGAAAGGCGCTAATTTTGTACCACTTGCTTAGAAATTCAATACCGCGTTTTCATATCTTCCTATTTTACTTGATTAAACAAATTTAAAATCACACTCAATACATTATATCCTTGATATGAAAAAGAAATTAAGCACAAATCCTTAATAGAATGGATGGCATACTTGATGAAGCGGATGAATGTTGAAACTTTTTTAATATTTCGATAATCCATTCGTGTAAACTTTGTACCTCTTGATTTCACTGCGGGGAAAGTGTGCCTGCTTGCGAAAGAGCACTTCTAATGCTGCCATGTTTAGTGCGTTTTTACGGAATAGCAAACGTCAGATCCGAATTCAATATTCTGCCGTCCTCCATACAAGAATTTCCTCGACATTAGTCGAAAGGCCTAATTTGAATGACAGCATCAATTTCAAACGTGTATGAAAAGTATCATGCCGCTGTATCAGAATGCATTGTACATTCAGGAATATCGTTAACATGTCTCCTGGTTTAGTGGCTATATTTTACAGTTCTGATACAACAGGAAACAGATCCTAGGATAATATGTTTAGTAAATGATAGGCTTTACGTGTGGAAATGAATTTATAGCTCCCAAATGACGTCCCATTTCCTTGTATAACACAAAAGTAACTTCGTGGTACTCTCATTTGCGTGAGCTGTCCGTCGCGACTACAATGTATACGACCAGTGGCTCCTGAGTTGAGAATATATCAGAATGTTTGTTGAAATCATTTCCTCTCGGTCACCCCCCCCCCCAATCCTCTCCCCCCCCCCCCTTGTATTGACGTTATCTATTAGGCAGTATTTGCTACGCTACAGAAGGCCCTCTGTCCATGAATGAGGTGAGTACGTTTACCTCCCTCCGCAATGACATATGAACCTTTTCTCGCAATATACTGTATAGGAGTACAAGCGTCTGGTCGTCAATTTGTAATCAAGCCGTCGTCCATTAGAGAATATCCGCGTCCATAATCCAAAGACCTGTTCCATTTTCCACATAACAGTATTAGCACCAAATTCAAAAAGACAATCATAGTATACATAAACATAGGCTTGTTTCCTGCAAGAGAGAAGCGGTCAACAGTTTTCAATGATGCCGGCAAGAAAGTATTCTTTCAAAATAATTCTAGTCGTAAAAGCTCTTCTAGTCTATACTGAAATATTTATGTATTTTAATTTGCTTTCTTACGACTTTTTGTCTCACAAATAGTCCGGTATTTTAGTATGAAAAAAATGATGTATTGATTAAATGGCGTGATGAATATGATAAATTGTTGAATCGGTCATGTACCACCCCACAGCTAAATGAACCAATTGTTAGTCCCCAACGGGCAAAAAAAACTGAAGTTAGTGTAGACCCTTTCAGTATTGATGAAGTAATGGAGGCAGTTTCTAATTCCGGGGGAAATCAGCAGGAGCTCATAACCTACCGGCTGAGGTATTAAGGTCCGAGAATGTTATCAATATTTTACATAGACTATTTAATATCTGCTTCATTAACGAAATTATTCCAAAAAAGGTATCATTAATCCGATACCGAAATCCAATACGAACGACCCGCGTGATCCACTGTCCTATAGAGGTATAACGCTGGCGCCTGCGGCGTATAAATGTTCTGTTTCATATTGAATAAGAGACTGTCAAAATGGGGTGAGCAAAATGAGCTACTGTCTGACGAGCAAAATGGTTTTAGGAGTGAGAGAAGTACAATTGACCATCTGCAATCGCTGACCTCTATAATAGAAACTCGTAAGAAAAAAAGAAAGCCGACATTTGCAGCTTTTATAGATTTTAATAAAGCCTACGATTCGATGAATAGAAATTTGATGTGGGTAAAGCTACGGAACTCTGGCTTGAATCCCAAGTTCTTAAATGTTATAAAAGCAATGTACCGTGAAGTGTATAATTGTGTCTGTCTGAACGGTCACGTGACAGACTGGTTTAAGGTCGAGAGTGGTGTTAAACAAGGATGTGTTTTATCTCCTTTGTTATTCAACCTATATGTGAATGACCTAGCTATATATCTTACAAGCCTTAATCTTGGTATCGATATTGATGGAGAAAACGTTAGTCTGCTCATGTATGCCGACGACATTGTTTTAATATCTGAGACAAGTAGAGGACTCAACGTCCTTCTTAGCCACCTGAATACTTGATGTGAGAGAAACTTTATGAATGTAAATGCGGATAAATCAAAGATAATCCATTTTAGGAACCCATCAGTAGACCGAATATCAAATCCGTATCCGTGATCAGTATTCTTAATCCATAATATTCGTTGTAAAGTCGTCATATAAAGAATGATGTATCTCAGTCACGCTTTGATGATGACTGTTCATATGAGTACCATGAGGATCTTGAAAGTCCCGGCGGTCATTTTGGATTGGAACGAAAACCTTGTAATTAGGTATTCATCTCCGTAATCGGGTAACCAATCGATGCGATACCTATTAAAATGATCAATCGATCCTAGTCTAAAAACCTCCTCATTTGAAGTTGCCTCGTACACAAATATGAGTCGACATCGATCAATCAAAATCGTCGGATCTTCAAGTAACAGATTTTGACGTGATTCGACATGACGATGACGAACGAGGGACCCCAAAGTCGAAAATTGTACGGACTTGCTCAAACGAGTTCTAAAACGGCGCGTTGTGTGTGACTTTCAAATTGCCCAAAGGGAATAAAATGGGCACAGCGGGACTGCAGGAAGTGTGGATTAACGAGACGTCTTCAATTTTCCTATTGATTGATCGGTTTGACGGTTTGATATAATGGTTTGACCCATTTTCCCCCCAAAACTTCCATTATTCAAAGCTTATTCAAAGCCAGAACCGCTGAACCGATCGACGAGATATTTTCAGCTTTTATAGATTTTAATAAAGCCTACGATTCGGTGAATAGAAATTTGGTGAGGGTAAAGCTACGGAACACTGGCTTGAATCTCAAGTTCTTAAATCTTATAAAAGCAATGTACCGTGAAGTGTATAGTTGTGTCCGTCTGAACGGCCACGTGACCGAGTGGTTTAAGGTAGAGAGTGGTGTTAAACAAGGATGTGTTATCAGCTTTGTTATTTAACCTAGGGCCTATATGTGAATGACCTAGCTACATATCTTAAAAGCCTTATCTTGGTATCGATATTGATGGAGAAAACGTTAGTCTGCTCATGTATGCCGATGACATTGTTTTAATATCTGAGACAAAAGTCGAGGACTCAAAGTCCTTCTTAGCCACCTGAATACTTGGTGTGAGAGAAACTTTCTGACTGTAAATGCGGATAAATCAAAGATAATCCATTTTAGGAACCCATCAGTAGACCGAACGAGTGACGATTTTATTTGTGGTGGTCATCAGTTAAATCTTGTGGAGAAATACATGTACTCGGGGCTGTTATCGGCCGATACGTTAGACTATTATGTGATGTCAAAGTGCGTAGCCCAATCTGCTGGTAGGGCATAAGGCCTTGTAATAGCGAAATGTAAAAGCTTTGGCAGTGTACCTTTCAGTGTTTTTACTAAACTTTGCGACAGCATTGTAGTCTCTGTAATCTTCTGTGGAGCAGCCATTTGGGGTACTCACGAATTCTCACACATTAATGCTTTACAGAATCGAGCTGAAAAATTCTATCTCGGGTTGGGCAAATATGCACCTAATGTGGGTGTGAGTGGAGACCTTGGGTGGACTCCTATGTCAGTCATCTTATGGAAAACTGTTGCCAGCCAATGGGTAACATGTACACCGTTACACACCACTAGACTCAATCGCCGAATATTTATATGAGCAAATAAGTTAGCAACACCGGGGTGTAAAAATTGGAATTTTAGAGTACACAAGTTATTTTTTTCTATACAGTGTTCGCAGTTTGTGAATATGTGAATATAGATGCTAGGTATGGGAAGAAATTTGTATGCAAAACGGTTGAATAGGCACTGTTGGATAGTTTTAAGCAGAAATGGAAAAGGGATTTGGAGCAAAATAACGCAAAGCTTAGAACATACAAGTTATTTAAGAACACTTATAAATGTGAACCGTATGCTAGAACAATACTGTCCAGGAAACGCAGGGGTGCGCTGGCTATGTTCCGCTTAGGAGTGGCGCCTATACGATTAGAAACCGGACGATATGAAAAACTCTCCGTAGAGGCCCGAATATGTCTGATTTGCCTGTCGGGAGTCGAAGTTGAAATGCATGTGTTATTGGAATGGCCCGCATACGAAGATCTTAGGTTATACTTCCGCACTGAAGTCAGTTTTATGTTTGGTCCACGACTAGTCAGCATGTCTAATATTGAGCTATTGGCTATCTTGTTATCCCATGAAAGCCTAGTTCATATCAGTGCCAAAACCTGTACAGACGTATTAGTGTGTCGCAGAAATATTGTGTATAGTAGGCAACATTTTCACTTAGTGTATTTTAACTACTATGAGTTGTATTTTATGTATGCTAAATATTTTTTTAATCCGTCTCTCATAACTCTATACTCATAGAAACGTGTATGTACCAAACAGTGAGACGTTAATAAACAAATATCTATCTATCAACTTGGCAAACATGGGTCGCTGGGTCAAGGTCTCTCAAAATTCCGCATTTTCTCTGTGTTCACCATTGAACACTCAAATTCGCTGGATTTTCAATTGACGTGTGCGTCTTGATGGTCACAAAACCGAGAATTGCGCCGATTTGAGCGAGTTATTCGGGCCACTCTAACTGATACAGCTCGGAAAGCATTTCGGCCTCTTACATCTATATTTAAATTTTTATTTTAACCGAATGTATATTTATTCTGAAAATTTAATTCCTTATCAGTCCAGTCTGAGAGAGTCAGATTGTGATTATTCGCTAAATCTGGTAAGTAAACATGCATGCTTCCCAGGTGCACCCAGTTTACCCAGTGCACAGAAAGTTTAACTTTTTTATACGCAAATGTTTACATCACAGTAATCATCACTTATTAATAAAATGTTATTAATTGTTAACATTCATATTGCCTTCGTATTGGCCTGAAGGTAGCCATATCGACCCGAGGCCGCTGACTGCTGCGCGCTACAAAATGAATACAGTTTTGTTGAGAATATACTTTCAAACCAGTTATGAAACGAAATGAAATGACATGTACCGGGAGAGTCGTGTGTCATCTTCTGGATAGAAATCATATGTGTAATGCGATTGCCCTGATTACAAAGTGCATCTACAACTCTCACTTTGACTTTCATGACCTTGGCCAATACGGCTTAAAAGTTGAAGACGGCTTAAGCTTTCTCTTTTTGTCGTATTTGAGCAATAACATACACAATCGATTAATATTTTGTGAATATGGTGCATTTCAAGACAATACAGTTAGGAGGAGGAGGAAAGTTACGTGAGGAAACACTACATTTAGTTCATACTCCATATTAGAATCACGAGACAATGCATACAACAGCCAAGTCTGGGGACAACAATATGTCTAGACGTATGCCTTTTCAGCTGCACAAAGACTCAGACAATAGCTTCCTACATGAAGTATCTACCCTATATTTGAATCAGTTTTGAAAGAGCAAATGCGAATATAAGCGGTAGATCACGAATCCAGTTGTCAATCGTTACAAATATAAAATTTCTTCAACCAAAATCGAATGGCCTTGTTCACGTATATTCGACACTACGACAACCAACACATAACTAGCCTTTTGCAAGAGAGAACCGATCAACCGATCAACTGTCAATTGTTTCCTGAAATCCGCACCTATGTCATGTACAATTCAATCGAAATAAATTTCCAAGTGATATCTGGAGAAAAAAAGTCTCGTCTCAAGTTGATGGTGACTTAAAATGAGAGTTATGCTGATATTGTATTACACCATGTTCATATGACTCTTAAACCCTAGTTAATTGCAATTAAACGAAGCGTAGAATCAGATATCATGTACGCTGCACTCATATTACGAAACTTGGTAGTTGGCCAGGTCGATTCAGTTCTGCGAAAAGTTACGTGACATTGATTAAAAAAGGTCACAGAAATGTATGAACTGTTGTGGGATTGGCCTTCTCACGTGTGTATATTCTTCAAGAGAGAGATTATCGTTTTTTTCTACAATGTATATTCGAGGAAGACGATCATTTGTCGCTAATAATTGGTGCTGGTATAGTTTCATGAAATTAGGTATTCCCATTATGGACGTACAAATATTCGATATATATGCTGACTGGCTATTTATTGTCCAATCCGACGCTAGTATTTAGAGATTATACATAACTTACCTGTGAATGCGAGGGACAAGCATGTGTATAGTAGATATACGCTGAAGATCATCTTAAGCGCAGTCGTTGATGCCAAATTTATCATATATTTTATGATATGATGACCCCAGTAGCAGCGCCGAGCCAGCACACTTCATCTACAATATTAAAGAAACGATATGTGAGAAAGGAACACCGACGTTTTATTTCGCTCTTTGCAGTTTGAATTTAGTAGAAGTATAATTTGTCTTACATTAAATAACATGCAGATTCAAAGGTACGGTACATGTGAATGAATGTGTTCGTTATTGTCTTAAGTCTATGATCAAGCGAGGAAAAGTTTTTAGGGATACCTGGCCCTTGGAAGCCCAATACCCACAACTATAATTCAAGCCATCAATGCAAATAATTCTGAGTTTGCTTTTGTTGTAATTCCATTGTGAAAATTTTGACCGCCAAACAGCAAGGAAACACTACGCACGCTACTATATTCAATAATTAGTCTTGTAAGTAATAATTGGTCCATATCAAACATCTCCCTGACCAAAGCCGCACTGTATTTTGTGGTTGTATGGTCAAAATATTCCACCCGGTGATGCTCTTCTCATTCATAAACACAATTAGCAGAAACCTGTAGGTAGATATTAAGCAAGCTTCTTCCAGTAACTCAAAATACTACTATTATTGTACTTGTTGGTTGTATTGCGTGGAAGGCATTGTTTCATTTAATATAAAGTAGGAGCGTTGTGATGAAATATTAAATAACGTACATGTACATGTTGCCTACCTGGAATGTTTACTGAATGGTAAATGTTCCTATTCAACTTACCTGATCGAACAGCAATTAAATTTTGATATATTCCTTATATCATATGGCTCATAGATCACGGCTGCTTTATCATACATAAACACCTTTTCATTCCATGAGGGTCCCGAGTCAACTAGCGTTAACAGTTTAGATTCTTTCTACAAGGAAGTTATGTTTTGCTACACAACACGAGGTGGATCGAAAACAACTTCAAGACGAGAGATCCTGAAGGATCTTGGCGCCCACCATTGTCCGATAATTGTAAGCTAATGACAAGAGGATCTTTTTGTCCATTGTTACCAAGAACAAACGATTGATTTGTAATTTTGTTTACAGAATTTCGAATCTGAGCGAAAAAGATCAAAAAAGGGACACTGGAAAACACCAAGATATCATATTTCTAAGTTTAAGGAGTTTCAAGATTTCTAGAAACTGTACTTATGTCAGTTGTAATAGTACAAGAGAAAAGAGCAAAGTTAGTCTGAAAGTGAATGTCCGGAGGATCATTCGTCTTCGTTTTGTAGTATTTTTTTTTGCACGTGTCATCATTGGGTACTGGAAGCAAAGACAAATGTCTTCGACCCTTTGGCATGAGCTATGAAACATACTTAAGATTTTATAATTAGGAACGAATGCTAATTCTGTTCTGTTTACTGGGCTAGTTTGAGATAATTTTTTTAAGATATCATGCTCGAAAATAGTAACATGGTACAATACTGAAGGGATCCGCGCAGTAATGTTGAAACTTCGAAAGTGTTTGAATCCTGATTATCTCCCTTGGATCGAAATATGCAGTAGTCTAAAGTTGTCGAGTTGTAACGTTGTGTCACAAGAGTGACGTCCCTTCATGTAGCCGACCCGTCGGCAGACGAAACAGTTCACTGGATTAAGAAAATTGATTTGAAATTTGAAGAAATATATTTTAATTCTGAATTATTTGAACTCCTTGATATGGAAGGTGAAGGTATGGATATTCTCTATAGTCACTATATAGAATATGTCCCAATGTTTGATCCGCCGACTCGTGTGATGCAACATCACAACTCGGGAATATCGTATTAATTTCAAGAGTAACTTTGATTTTGGAATCGGACCAAAAGAGGCGTCTTGCACAACTAGGCCTCATGTGGAACCTGTGTACCAAATTTCAGAAAGAATCCATGAAGTAGTTCCTGAGAATTGACGATAATAATGTTTCAATGGAAAATTCAAGATGGTCATCTGGCGGCCATATCGGATTTTCGAATCGGACCAAAAAAGGTATATTGCACAACTGGACCAGAAAAAACCTGTGTACTAAATTTAAGGAAGATCCATGCATTACTTCTTGAGAAATCATGATAAAGTTTCATGGGAAATCCAAGATGGGCGCCTGGTGGCCATATTGGATTTTCGAATCGGACCGATAAAAGTATTTTGCGCAACTAGACCGCAAGGGGAACCTCTATACCAAATTTGAGAAAGATCCATGCAGTACTTCCTGAGAAATCACGATGACAAAGTTTCATGGGGAAATCCAAGATGGCTGCCCTGTGGCCATATTGAATTTTCGAATCGGACCAGAAAAGCTATCTTGCACAAATAGATTCCACGGGAAACCTGTGTACCAAATTTGAGAAAGATCCATGAAATAGTTCCTGAGAAACTGCGATGACAAGCTTTCATGAGGAAATCCAAGATGGCTGTCTGGTGGCCATATTGGATTTTCGAATCGGACCAAAAAAGGTATCTTGCACAACTAGACCCCAAGGGGAACCTGTGTACCGAATTTGGGAAAGATCCATGCAGCAGTTCCTGAGAAATCGTGATAAGGTTTCATGGGGAAATCCAAGATGGCCGCCTTGTGGCCATATTGGATTTTCGAATCAGACCAGAAAAGATATCTCGTACAACTAGACCCCAAGGGGAACATGTGTTCCAAATTTGAGAAAGATCCATGCAGCAGTTTCTGAGAAATCGCGATAAGGTTTCATGGGGAAATCTAATATGGCCGGCTTGGTCGCCTTGTGGCCATATTGGATTTTCGAATCAGACCAGAAAAGGTATCTTGCACAACTAGACCCTAAGGGGAACCTGTGTACCAAGTTTGAGAAAGATCCATGCAGTACTTCCTGAGAAATGACAATAACGAAGTTTCATGGGGAAATCCAAGATGGCCTGTGTACCGAATTTGGGAAAGATCCATGCAGCAGTTCCTGAGAAATCGTGATAAGGTTTCATGGGGAAATCCAAGATGGCCGCCTTGTGGCCATATTGGATTTTCGAATCAGACCAGAAAAGGTATCTGCACAACTAGGCCCCAAGGGGAATCTGTGTACCAAATTTCAGAAAGATCCGCGCAGTAGTTGCTGAGAAATCGTGATAACAAAGTTTCATGGGGAAATCCAAGATGGCCGACCTGTGACCATAATGGATTCGAATCGGACCAGAAAAGGTATCTGCACATCTAGATCCCAAGGGGAACCTGTGTACCAAATTTCAGAAAGATCCGTGCAGTAGTTCCTGAGAAATCGCGATAACAAGGTTTCATGGGGAAATCCAAGATGGCCGCCCTGTGGCCATATTAGATTTTCGAATCGGACCAGAAAAGGTATCTGCACAACTAGGCCCCAAGGGGAATCTGTGTACCGAATTTCAGAAAGATCCACGCAGTAGTTCCTGAGAAATCGTGATAACAAGGTTTCATGGGGAAATCCAAGAAGGCCACCCTGTGGCCATATTGGATTTTCGAATCGGACCAGAAAAGGTATCTGCACATCTAGACCCCAAGGAGAACCTGTGTACCAAATTTCAGAAAGATCCGGGCTGTAGTTCCTGAGAAATCGCGATAACAAGGTTTCATTGGGAAATCCAAGATGGCCGCCCTGTGGCCATATTGGATTTTCGAATCGGACCAGAAAAGTTATCTGCACAACTAGACCCGAAGGGGAACCTGTGTACCAAATTTTAGAAAGATCCGTGCAGTAGTTCCTGAGAAATCGCGATAACAAGAATTGTTTACGGACGGACGACGGACGACGGACGCCGGACGACGGACGGACGACGGACGACGGACCACGGACGAAAGGCGATTTGAACAGCCCACCATCTGGTGATGGTGAGCTAAAAATATATTACCGTACAATAAAACTGTCAAGGAAATCTACTTCTATCCGTTGATTTAAAATTGCTATCCTTTTCATTGATGGGTAATAAAATCTGAAATTGGTGTCGTCTTATGCTCAAGATGGCGTAATATCCCAAATAATTGTTGATGGTACGGACACAATATCAGAGATATTTGCATGGATATTTAATAATTTGCCACACAATAATATCACCATACGAAAATATAAATGTGACCTATTCCCCCTGTGACCTACGACCATTGGCAAGAATCACTTCAATCTGTTACCTTCTGTTGTGAACGCAACTCGATGAAAGTTGTGCAAGACGCTTCCTAAATGTGTCACACTTTATCGATACCATGGAAAGATGTGTACGCGAACTTTTCGACCTGGTCTGATCTGAGTTAATCCCCCCCCCCCCCCCCCACCGATCCAAGTAAAACAACACCTTTGGTACCGAAATTTCTCATAGCGTTTTGATAAGATTATTTCTAAATTAGCCAAGCGTTATCATCACAATGTGAAGATGTCCACGTTACGTTTTCTATCTCATCCCACATATTTCCACGATTTATGCCCTTGAAATCTGATCGTCGAATAACTTCCATTCGATAACTTTTCTTGAACAGAATTTACTAAATTGGAGTGATATGGTACGGACATAATATTGGCAGTTTTATTGTACGGTAACAATCAAAGCGTGACTGAGATAATCATTCTTTAGATGACGACTTTACAACGAATGTTATGGATTAAGAATACTGATCAGCGATACGGATTTGATATTTTTGGAACACCGTGATGTCTTGCCGGCATCATTGAAAACTGTTGACCGCTTCTCTTCTTGCAGGAAACAAGCCTATGTTTATGTATACTATGATTTTCTTTTTGAATTTGGTGCTAATACTGTTATATGGAATATGGAATAGGTCTTTTGATTATGGACGCGGATATTCTCTAATGGACGACGGCTGAATTATGGATGACGGACTAGACGCTTGTAATGCAAGCGGTGAGAAAAATTGACGACGTCTGGCGACTAAAAAGCAACCATATGACTCTACAGGAAAGCATTCATCGACACCTTTCATTCAGACCTGAGAATTCGGTGGATTCTCTGATGCAGCCTCAGTATCTCAGTCGAGCTTTTATTGCCTTTGTTCATGTGGAGACAATAAAGTATCCACACGGCCCCTAGCACCGGCTTACGCGGAATTAGATACGCTAGCTCGGGAGCTGTGATCACCATCGATCATCATATTAACCTGTATGAAAAATCATCTCCCGGTAGAGGTATATCAATTTTTGTAATGATTTTGTGGTGGAAACGATTATCACACTCTCCATATTTTGGTTTGAGGTATCGTGTGGATGTGTATATACAAATACTGGCAGTTTTAGAAAATACTTTTTAGTACATTATGTCTAATCTAACCAAAATATATTTCAATCATCTTTTATCCTTTAGTGGATAATCGCGACTTTCGAAATACAGATATATGATACAGAAATACCATCTCTCGGGAGCATACTGGGGATCATTTCCGTTCGTGACCGTGAAAATTTATTCACAAATATGACGCTCGCAACCAGGTAGCACCGGCATAATTCTTCAAATGCATTTCTTCCAAAATATCATCGTTCAAGGCAACATAAGGGTCCCGGCAGTGGTGTAGCACACAATGACGTGACCAGCTATTATGGCTGTCTTCGTTGTCAATGATGTTTTATAAAACAGAAACTCCTCTAAAGAATATATATTATTCCCCACCTGTTCAAACACCACATTGTTAGCGATTATCATAAAAATGCGCTGTATTTATAAATTAACTAGATACATGTATACCTACCTATATACTGCTCCTCTACTATATCTCTATTTATAAGATTAGGAATCAAAGCATAAAATGTGAGAAGCGATCTTTGATCGCGTTGGACAGGTGGCGTTCTAACGAAGGTAATTTAATACGGGAAAAACTTATTGCGGGCACTTCACAGTGGTCACAAAAAGATAGATTGTTGCTGACCGAAGTTGGTACAAAGAAAAAAGATAGGCCGGGCGTATTACGGACATTTGATATACTTGACTAAATGTTGAATTCTCACTCCAAACACATGCTCCTTATCCCAAACATATATATCCTATGTCCTAAACGAGAAAGTCTAAATTGATTTTGTTAAATCCGAGTGTGTTTTGCCTCCGCATGGGATGCGAGATCTAGTCGCCGCACTAGACGTCCAAAACCCCATGTGTCCATCCGTAAATGGTATCTGCTAGACTTACAAGCGTCTGGTCCGTCATTCATAATTCAGCCGTCCTCCATTAGAGAATATCCGTGTCCATAATCCAAAAACCTATTTCATATTCCATATTACAGTATTAGCACCAATTTCAAAAAAGCAATCATAGTATACATAAGCCTAGGCTTGTTTCCTGCAAGAGAGAAGCGGTCAGCAGTTTTCAATGATGCGGGCAAGACATCATGATGTTCCAAAAATATCAAATCCGTATCGCTGATCAGTATTCTTAAACCATAATATTCGAGAATATTCGACATCTCGAGAACAATTTTGTGGAGTGGTGGAACATCAGTTTTTACCTTCATTGAGAGAAACCAATAAGCTGATTACCCAGATAACACAATAATATTGGTCCGATGTCGGATATTGATCGGCACAGTTGGCCTACAGTCGATGTCGGCTATCCCCACTATCCCAACGTTGGCCCAACCGCAGATTTCCACTCGATATCCGTCCCAGAATAATAATTGAACTGGTAATAGGCTCGACATTGACACAACGCCATAATTGTGACCATCGAGGAAACGCCGTTGGGTAGAGGATGACCGAAAGACATACACTTAGAATAAACTTTAAACTGACACCACAGATCCGACAGTTGTCTACTGCATTATATTGACTGTCGGGTGAACATCGCTGAGCCGGTTGGCCCAACGCATGAATACCCACTTCAGAGTAAATATTGGACTAGTTTAATAGGCTCAGTTTAATGATTCTGACTTCCAGGATATCATGACGAATAAGCGTTAATATGTTGTCCTGGTTACTCTCACCCTCTGACAGAGTATCGTATATGAAAGCAAACAGTCAACAGGATCGATCATTATACAGTTTTAGGTCGAATAGAAATCTTCCACAACAGTACAAACTCCGAAGTTTTGTTATCATTCGTTGTTAACATTTTCTGTCAGATTCTACGGGGATCGTTACTTTCTTCACTTGATAGGAGTTGAATGCTAATGCAATTTAATCAAATTGCCTTAGAGAGAATTTCACAGTCTGTACTATCATCAGCGTAGTAAATCGTATTTTTACAGCGAAATCGAGAAATAGAAGGCTAGTCGGACTCCGTTTGGACAAATTTTGTAAACTACCCATTCTGCTGCCCATAAATCAAAGCAGTGAGTCTATTATTGGATTCGTACTAAAGAGTTTGAACTCAAACAGGACAGGCTGGGGTGTGAAAATGTAAATTCACTTTCTAGTAACTGCGGCGTTGTTTGCATGAGATTATTATACAACATAAATGTACATTAACAAAAGTCAGAGCTATGGAATGACATTCGCGGTACGATTGTTATCAGTGTATTCAAATCTCCGACCCATCTTACATTAACATAGTTGATTTGACTAGACCAAGTTGGTGTCCTCAGAAACTCGAAGCTGGAAAATATATTTCATATTTAAGTGTAAGCAATAAATTTTATTACATATTTTTTTAGACTCACACGTGGGTTCGTTGATTATAGGGAAAAAAAATGTTGCTGAGCATGCTTGGACATGCAATAGACATGCTGTGGAATAATTTACGGAATTCCAATGGTTACCGGTGATTCGAGTATTCTTCAATACGTACTGTATTACTACATTTGTGTATTATATCATGTATGTGCGACACCGGCAAACAACTATGTATGTATATGTTGTGATGATAGCGCTGTATCATATACCGGGTCACACTAGGAGCGGATGTACTTAACTTTTAGATCGTTTTGTGCTACTCATTTATTTCAAACACGTTTCGCTGTATGTGCGGTCACACTACTGCAGTGATGTAAATCGACAAGCAACCAGCTGATTGGTTTTCCCGGTCATGTGCCGACATGTTTTTTAAAGATGGCGGCCCCCTGTGTTCTGTGTTGAACGGAATTGACTGTGCGCGATATTCATGTTTTTCACGGCAAAAACCTTGTTAAGGTGAGATTATTCTTGTCAATTTGGTATTGCAAATAAATGCTGTTGTATCGTCTTCCAAATGTCACTTGTTTGGGTTTTTATTTTGAGAGCAAGTGAATACTGATGAGGGCTAAATGTGTCGAAATATGGGCTCCGCTTAGTGTCTCGCACGTACACGCTCGCATGTCGCGTGCGATGATACCTACACTGTTTCTGCTTCATTCCTTTTACCAAAATCGCTTGTAAGCTGACACGAACAACACGACCAGTCAACTGACCAGGATGGAAAGACGGAAAATGATAAAGTTCATTGTAATTCTTCTGTTGAAATGGCAAAGTCAGCGAATTATTAGGGCAAGGAAAATTGCACGGGATAGGAAACGAAGACTGAGAGATTATGCAGCAAGGAGGATGCTGATGCTCAGGATTTTTACACTGTCCCTGTGTGCATTGACATCTGCAGGTTTCCTCTGTGAGAGAAGTGTGTGGTGCAAACTGCGACAACAAACATTTTGGGAAAAAATAACCCGTTCATGGGATGACAAGGACTGGCATGACAATTTCAGAATGTCCAGATTAACCTTCAAATATCTCTGTCTTCAACTCTCGCCTTACATTACGAAGAAGGTCACTAAATTTCGTTCGCCCCTTTCTGTTCAACGACGTGTGGCAATGACACTATGGCGACTGTCAACAAATGCCGATTTTCGCACCATTGGTCATTTATTTGGTGTTGCAAAGTCCACAGTGGTAGGTGTAACACAGGAAGTATGTAGAACTATCGTAAACCAGTTGATGCCAAGTATTATTAAATTCACGCATGACCCCGAGGTATTACTGAGCAACATTCAACGCTTTCAAGGTATGGTTGGATTTCCTAATGTTGCTGGAGCCATTGACGGCAGTCACATTCCTATTGTAGCTCCGCCTTCAAATCATACTGATTACTTCAACAGGAAAAGCTTCCATTCCATCATTATCCAGGGTGTCGTAGATTCTCGGTACTGTTTTCTTGACATATATATAGGATGGCCAGGGCGTACCCATGATGCACGTGTATTCCACAATTCTCCACTGTTTGATTTAGGTCAGACTGGTCATTTGTTTCCAAACACTCGGGCTCTGATTCTTGGTGATGTAGAAATACCAGTATTACTGATAGGGGATCCTGCATATCCACTTTTACCCTGGCTGATGAAAGCATACCCCGGTAATCATTTATCCAGAGCTGAGAAAAACTATAATTACAAACTCAGTAGCACCAGAATGGTGATTGAAAATGCATTCGGTAGATTGAAAGGAAGGTGGCGCTGTCTTTTGAAGAGGTTGGATACCAAGCTGGAAGATGTGCCTACAGTTGTAGCTGCCTGTTGTGTGCTGCATAATATCTGCGAGATGTTTGGGGAGACATATGATGGTCCTGCTGTCACATTGGAGTCTGTTGAGATTGCCGAAGATTGGGAGCCCAATGGTGGATATTTGCAACGTGCCAATTTGATTAGGTCTGCAATTCGGGACAGTTTGGCTTAAGGTGGCTCGCCAATGACTAGATCAGAGTTAACGTCATTTGCTTCATATTCAGGTTAAGGTCTTATAGGTTATCAATTTAATATCGATATCAACTATCAAATAAAATTGGCATGAGTGTTCCATTACTAAAATTCACATGAATGCTATTTCAATATGTAAAATCATTGTCATTCTCTTCATACTCGGTATTTATTCCAAATTCAGTACAGATTCTAAATTTTGAATCATAGAGTCCCACACTTCTTTTGAATTTAATATTCACTTCATGCATTTTCCCTGTTTTGTTGGAAAAAAAAGCTGGGTTGATGTAATACAAGGTGTCGATGTGATTGGTGAAACCATGATTTTCAGAACGCACAGCGTTGTTGTGCCATGTGACTGCACTGCAAGTTCGACCAGTTCGGATACTCCTGAGCCACCTTAACCAGAATCAGAAAAGATAGTAACAGACTGTTATTGAAGCATTGAGGTGACCTTGACATTTTGACCACAATAATATTACTTAAGCAATTTTTGGCAACTCTTGCCTGGGTCAAGACAGTGTAGGGTCAAGAGAGTGTAGGGTCAAATGTTTTGTTAAACTGGTTCTATAAAATGGGGTGAATAGGAACCAAGGGGTGAATAGGAACAAAAAATTGGTAAGTTGTTCACGACTTATTATTGCCAAGGCATACATAACTGTGAAGTCTGTTTTTTTTAATATATCAACCTGCCAAGTGATGACTGACTTGATAAGCTAAAATGTGTGGTTGACTGTGAGTGTAGCAAATTCCGAAGTCATCTCCGTGACAGAAATTGGGGATGTGGTCCAAACTTCGGCCGCAGCACCTGTTGGACACATCTGGCTGATTCTCTACCAGGACCTCGAGATGATGGGGATTACTGAGTTAGATTGGTAGGATTTTTTTTATATTTTTTCGTTTTCCTTCAGAAAAATTTACGGAAGATTGGGGTGAATGGGAACAATCAGTCTTCAAGAAAAAAATACATATATCTTCAACAAATAAACTGTATTCCATACAAGTGCAAAGGGCACTTGGGTGGACACCAAATAGCACCAAAATATCTTGTTAAAATAAAATGCACACACTTGTGCAAATGTTCAAATCATTCCTATTCACCCCATTTTACGGTAAGCTGCTTTGTAATGTTTGTAAGTACCGGTACGGTATGTCAAAGACAATGTTTTGTTTTTTTATTTTTAATTTTTAAACTCATCGTTCCTATTCATCCTTTTTGTGGGGGTAGAATAGGAATATCACGACAAGAGTTGTTACTGTTCCTATCCACCCCAAAATTGGGGTAAATGGGAAGTCAGTTTTCAAAAAAAAAATATATATATATACAAATATCTTCAACAAATAAACTGTATTCTATACAAGTGCAAAGGTCCCTTGGCTGAACTTGCTAAACTAAAAAAATAGAATGTGCAAATGCTCAAATCGTTCCTATTCTCCCCCATTTTACGGTTTCAGAAAAATGTGACCAGAAACATTTCAGATACGAGAAACACTGATACTGAATTGATGAATTTCACTCTGCTAATTGAACTGGAATTGCTAATTGAACTAGAATCGGGAGAACATGTATTCCAACAGTTATTCGGTCTCTTTGTATGTTTCACCTTGATCGGTTTGCCAGACACACTGAGAAAGATCTCTTACATTTGAAGTATACCCTGGCAATGCAAACAGTTGCATGGATATTCTAGTGTACAGATTAAAATTTGTATAAGCTAATCCACAATTATATTTGCTTCCCCATAACCCTACATACCCATTCACCTTTTTTAATTACTGTATCTTTCAGTAGTACTCTGTGATATTCTATACAAACACTATAAAATGTAAAAAATGAGATATCAATTCTCCAAAAGTTGGTTTATGGAAACAAGTATTATTGTGGATGGCCTAACACTAGTTATGTCACAGAGAGAAACCAGAATGGCAGGAAATGGTTAGCTTCATCGTATTAAGCTACACATGTTATTGAAAGGGTCTTGTTTAGTGTCTTAAGAATGGAATTCTGTTATTGCCAACATGTTGAGTATAAGGCAAGAATTGGGACATACTTGCATATGTTCTTACAAATTTCAATGATACTTATGTTACTGGTTCTTTTGTTGATCGTAGAAGCCAAATATGACCTCACTTGATATTGTATAATAAGGGGACAAGCAATACAATGGGGCTCCCGATCACTGCCATTCTATCCATGGTAAAAATGAATAAGTTAATGCTCGGATATTTTTCAGAGCTGTAAGTATTATCAGTAGTTTTATTATTTTATTTGGGCAATAACACTTATTATTTCAACTAATAAGGTTGCTATAGCAATAAGGTTTTTTCCCCAATTTCAAAAAAGGTTTCCAATTTATGCTATAACACTAGTGATACTGTTAATATCACAGTAATATACATAATGTAGTCTGACAGACGGACTTGAATAGATGATCCAGAGTTTGTAGAGACTATAGTAACGAATACCTGATTCACCATCAAAATGGTACATTAACATGTTATTAACTGTACAGTAGAAATCTTTGCCTATGTTATGTTATAGAACATGTAGACATGTGGAATGGAGAACTCATGACCAACGACATTTACAGTTACCATCCATTCTCTGATAATTATTGTTTATTGCCCTGTGTATAACTAGTACATGTAGACTCTCATTTATCGGGAAAACAAAGGACCCATCGGTTCAGTGACCCATGACTTCAGCTGACTGGCAGGCAACTGGATAGTCACATTATCCTATCTTTTAACCTGGGAGATTATTTTGAATCAGAATTCACACAATTATGTACTATATTTTTCCATTATTCAAAGAAAATGTCACTATGCTTAGAATAATGTATATTTTGGCAAATATTACATGAAAATATACCAGATATCAGTTCAAAATAATGGTACGGCAGAGTGAAAACTCCAGTCACTACTCAGCTGAACTCATGGATCACTGAACAGACAGTTACTTTCCCAATATGTCTTGGTCCCTGTAGCTGTACATAATTAATTTTGTTATCAAACTGAAATATTGACAGAGGAACAAGAGGATATCATAGAGTATAACCTTATGTGCTTAATGAGCCTAATTAATAACATATTACATATTAATGGGTAGCAAAGGAATATAAAACATCAAACACATGACTCTACATGATGTATGTGTTTGTGTAGTGTATAATATACATGTATAGAATACTTTTGGGATGTTTCCAATATGGTATGTTGGATATCACTTACAAAAGAAATATTGAAATGTCACTGAAGTTTGAATGTATAATTGATAAATATCATCTTTGAAGATTTACAACTCACTTGAATCAGTTGTGAAGGCATGGATATAATCTTTGTCTTTTTTTGGTAATTTTTTAAATCCACGATAGTACACCAAGGCACATTGCTAGTACACCATGGTACATCCCTAGTACAACATTGCTAGTACATCACTATGGTGTACTAGAGACCATGGTGTACTAGGGATGAACCTTGATGTACTTTGAACCAGGTACGGCGCATCACGTTGAGCACACCGGTTCTCGTCAGATCACCGAAGTTAAGCAGCGTTGAGCTCGGCCAATACTTGGATGAGTGACCGGGTGCTGTACCGGCTGGGCTGATCAGTGTCCAGAATAATAGGAACTGTGGACACTCTCGTGTTCTGGCACATGCATGTAGGCACCGTCGTGATATGACTGAAACAATGTTGAAAACAACGTTAAATCCTACTCACTCACTCACTCACTCACTCCTGTACTTTGAACCATGGTGTAATTCGGATGTACTATGGTGTACTAGGGATGTACCAACGTGTAGTGACAATAGTGTACCAGGGATGGTATCCTGGTGTACTAGGGACATTGGTGTACCAAGGATGGTACCGAGGTGTACTAGGGACATTCGTGTACCAGGGATGGTACCATAATGTACTAGGGATGTACCTTGGTGTACCTTGGACATGTTGTACTAGGGATGTACCATGGTGTACTACGAATGTACCATGTTGTACTAGGAACAATTACTAGGGACCATGGTGTACTAGGAACAAATGTGAACAAGGGTTGGATGATGGAAATATTGGGAAAAGCTGGATACAATGCAAGAGCTGGGTCAACTAGAGGTTCCACTTTGATCCTTGGGTTGCCGCTCCGGCATGAAGCCTATGCTGGTTGTTTTTTTTTAGCAAAAACATACGTCTCCCCAAGCTCCCACCTTGCCTTGAGTGGACACACTATTTAAGGGAAAGTACTATAAAATGAATGTAGCAATAAGTATCCTAAACAAAGCTGCGCATCCAAAATATTAATTGCTAAGAGGCGATTTTCAATGTTGCAGTAGCCCAGTGAGGAGTCGGGATTTGTATAGCAATGAGTGGATTGCCGACACCTACAACGTGCAACCAATATGAAATACATGTAATTGTGAAGCATCAATTATTTTGAAACTGATCAAAATATAGGAAAGATGCAAAACATACAAGAGGCACACCTATAATATACATGCTGTAGTGTATAGAAGTTTCATGCATCTGCCTTCAGTAGTTTCCAAGATATGGAGTGAACAAAAATTGGACAGACAGACATGCAAGCACTAGCTCACACCAAAACCTAATTTAGATCACAAGGCCTGGGATGTTGTTTTGCACACCGCAGGTCATGGTAAGAATAGGCCCCAGCTCCTCAGACAGTTTGTCGTAAGAGGCGACTGAGGCATCCATGGGGTTCCTGGGTATGAAAAGGAATAGGACCCGTGCGGTTCCCGGGTGTGGAAAGGAATAGGACCCATCGTCGTGATATGACTGAAATATAGTTGAAAGTGACGTTAAATCATATTCACTCACTCACTTGTAGACAAGAGTAGTACTGTACATACATGTAACAAAGATGGACATCAGAAACAGATGGATGCACGCGCGCACATCAAAACATCATCAGATGCGGAGGCCATTCCAATAAAGATTCCATCCAAGTCTGGTGAAGTTCCGTCCAGTTGTTCTCCAGATATCTTTTTTACAGACAAGGCCTGTCTATACATGTGCAAGTAGATGGACAGACGGACACAGCACACCGATAAAGGCACGCACACACACCAAAACCTAATCAAATGAGGGGGCTATCCCAATGAAGCTTCCATCCAAGTTTGGTGAAATTCCGTCCAGTAGTTCAAGATATCTTGCAGACAAGGAAAGGGGACGGACAGACAGACAGCACAAACACTAGATGTCTCCCCCCAACATAGTTGGGGGAGACATACATGTAATAATGTCATTCAAAAGTACAAAAAGGTCAAAGATGATAACAATAATTCAGGTATAAATAGACTGGAACTTCATAAATTGGGTCATTGACATTGACACAGACTTCACTACAAGTGAAGGTAAGTTTATCAGAAGGAAGGCTGAAACAGAACTGCGACAGAAGTCATTTTATCCACCATGTTAGATGTTATAAAAGAATCTGACCAGCTTTTCATGGAAATGGAAGAAAAGGGACTATAGATAGGAGAGGACCATGAGAATGAGAAGGGAGTTTGAGAGTATGTTGTCAAGGGCATGTACATTTCTTACAAGTCAACTGAACAAAACTAACAAATATGAGAAAGAAATATAAATTATAGTTTTTCTAATATCCGCATCAAAATTCTCTCCTCAGACTCTCTTCTTCTCTCCTCTTGTGCCTCCTCCATCTTCAGTCTCTTCTCTTCCACTTCCATGAAGCGCTTGTCAGACGCCTCAATCACCTCTGTCATGGTGGATAGGATCACTTCCATTGCAGTTCTCTTTTTGGCCTTCCTTTTGATAGGCTTCTCCTCACTTGTTGTGGGGCCTATGTCGATGTCATTATCCACTGCAATATATGATGAAAATTTTAATCAGTATGAATGTCTCCCACCTTTAAAACCTGCAAACTGAGCCCTTGCATATACAGATGCATATAAGATAAAAATCCTGACAGATAATGTATTTTTGTATTAATATTATATCCTGAATATGTAATTTTGAACAAAATGCAGATTTACCAGATTCATCAGATGTGGGGGTTGATGTCGGATTAGATGTGGATGCCAAAACAACATCAGGTTCTATAGCTGGCTTGAACCCAAGAACTGCATCCAGTAAATCGAAATATTCAAATGTTGTCCTGGTGTTACCTGTAAAACATAAATACAGGACATGTATTTATTAGTGTTGACTTTAACAGCTTCCTCATATTGCAATGCAGGAAAGAAGAAATTAGAGACTGCTTGTATGTATGCCGCCCCCCCCGCCCCCCTCCACATATCCTGACCACAAACCAGTGAGAAACACCATTAGCCATGTCAGTGTACAGTCACAAATTCATGTCATCCATGTAAGTTGTTCAAATAGTGCTATGGGAAATAAGAAAGTTATGTAGTATAATGGGGGGGGGGGGTGTATAATGTAATACTGTGGTAGCTCAGTCAGTCATTTTCTTCATTTATTAGTATTTATTGGAATTCTACTACATGTATTATTTATGCAAGGTGATTTGCAAATGGTGTTGAAATCTATTTCAACCTTATCAAATTCGTACAGCTTTTAAAAGCAGGACTTTATTCCTTGCTTCGAAAGACAAGAAACTAGACTAAAAACAAGTTCCCATGTTTGTCTATGTTGAAATTTCATTTGTGATTGGAGTCAGTAACGTACCTGACTTATTGTTCTCATCTTTGACCTTTTTGTACTTTTGAATGAGGTTATTCACCCGACTCTTGCACTGGCTCCAACTTCTGATTATGTTTTTATTCTTCAGCTGAGTGGATAGCTCCTCCCAGATGCTCTTGTTGCGAACCATCTTTGTAAACTTAGTTTGAACAACCTCACTACCCCATAACTCCAGCAATGTAGTGGTTTCCTTATACTTCCACTGTACCGATCTGTGAAAAAATTCATCAGGGATTATACATGTACTTTTTACTCATACACTGCAACATCTTTTACTTTTTAGTTTATACAATATCATGTATGGTCTGGAACAACAGAATATTAACTGGGTATGGGTTTAGGTCATATGATATGAACAGAACATGCACTGAATCATGCCCATATCAACAGGGTACTGGTATGTCTATATGGACATAAGGCTGCCCACATTTGATTCCTGTCAGCCGCCCGCATGTCATTTTACCTAACCGCCTTTTTTTCTCTCATTATTTTCATTTATTTCCATTATTTGCAGTTTTTCCAACTTTGATGCTCTTGGATTTCTTGCTTTGAACCCAACCTCATTTCATTCAGTAACCTCAAAGACGCATCAAATCTGATGATGAAAATGGAAAGATTGATGAAAATAATATGCTTCCGTGGAAAATCCTATCAGGGGAAGTAACTCTTTTGTTTAAACATTCTCAAACATGGCCTCTGAATCATTTCAGCCTGAATATTTTTTCAAACAAACAGTGAGCAATGAATAATGAAAAGGAAGACCCCCGCCTGCATCCTTTTTCAAGAAAAAATCTTGTCGGGAAACAAGGGATCAATTGTCATTAACCTAAGGCTAAAATTGAAAAGTTGTTTGCTTGGGGTAACATAAATTTTATTCAAACTTTTTTGTGATCACATACCCGGTAACAATATTGCTTCATGAATCACAGCTATGCCAAACAGAGAAAATATTACCATCTGTGTGGATCCTGCTTTACAAACATGTAGTTTCCTGGTTTAAGATCATTTCAGGAAAACCCTATATTTCTTAGATGAATAATAAAATAATAAATCAATTAAAAGTTCTGGGTAGGGGCCTTTCTGATGGGTATGGCTGCCCCAAACAAACAATATTTAATAATTTAAACTATCCGGTAAGCCACACCTGTACATTAATGGTTGTAGCTCAGACTCCGACACCTGCCCTTAGTTCTCAAACTGTGGGTAAATTCTGTAGAAATATATTTACAGAAACAGAGTTTCGGGTTGTTTTTTTAATTCATAATATACGAATTAGCGATTAACCCTCGTCAGGGAGTCTCAACGCATATCATAGCATGTCATCAACATGATCAGATCTTCTCAGTATTTTACTGATGGCATATGTTTATATACACCACAAAAGTCCAGTCAATTCCCATATAGGAATTACTAGCCATCATTCTCCAAGAAGTAACTTGTGCTTAGCATAGTTTACTTCATTGTAATAGGAGAATCGTTCCGCTATGCGGGTATCCCTCAGTATGTCTGTTTCTGAATTTATTCTCAGTAAACCCGTAATAGTGGGTTTCCAAACATGCTATCTGGTGTGCTGACAATCTGTGTAAGTACTGAATATATTTCATATATTTCAGTTACTTCTTGTAGCTTTGTTATTAATTTGACGGGCTATTGCCCTGTACTGTGTACATGTCAAATTTGTCGATATTACGACAGTCGGCTTTCGCCTTAGCAGACAATCATCCGCTGGGCATTATAAATGCCAGATATCATAGATATCTCAGATATACAGTAGCGTATATCATTTCGCTTCGTGTACGATTGTACACTCTTTCGGAGACCGTAGAGGTCTGGGGCTCACAGACGCTGACACTGTTAAATAGTCTAACAGCGCTTATGTCTATTGGCCGTAAATCGGGAAATCCGATTGGCCGCAATGCCGACAGTCTATAGGCTGGAATTGGCGGGCAGGTCAGTCCTTTGTTGGCTTGAATCCTCTCAAGCTCACAGGGCTGAACTTGCATATATTTTGTGTACGGTATGACCGTATACTGTATACGCCCCCTCTCTTTATAGGTCCCTTTAGCGTAATGTCTGAGAAGAAAATCAAATATTTTCTAGGTATAACAAAACGTTTCGGTGACTGTGAAAATCCTGATATATATACTTTTCAATATTTTAAATATCAAAAACCAGGAATATCAACAACTCCATCGGGGTGTGATATATAAGTCGTGATAACCGATTTATTCGGTATATACACTGTAAAAAGGAAGTTTTTCAAAACCCCAAAAGTGGGTGAAACCCAGCTGCAACCAGAAGTGGTGTTTCGAACCCCGTCCACTTGGTTTTTCAGAAACCTACTTTTCGTTTTTAGATAAACTGCGTTTATGGGTTTCAAAACACTATTTGGTATTGGGTTCCAAAACCCCAAATGTCGTTGCAGTAGGATAGCATGCAGTTTTGGTAGTTCGAAATACAAAAAAATAAGGTAGTTCAAAATGTCATAGTGGTGCTGTATGAATAGCACACATGACACGGCGAACAAGCATAATAGCATGTACCGGTAGTCAGACAGAATTATAGATTTTCAAAAGAAAATCACTTTCTGGATGTTATGCCAAACATGGATATCTATAACAGGGTAAAATAATGCTTACTTAGTGTAGGTACTTTTATTGAAACCTTCAAATATAGTTCTTCCATTAAATAAACCACTGTAGACACGTATCTCAATGATCTTCGGAGGATAGTGAGGATTCTCTAAAACATTGTGCATCGGGTACTTTAGCACACCGTCCCCATCCTACGGGGCAGTTAAGGCCCCGACATCCCTTTTAGGCGCACCTTGAATAATGCCACAGATTTATGTCCCTTATTTCGAAATGCCGTAAGTGGTATTTCGAAAAACCTTATTTCCCAGAGACTAGATTGGGAATGTCAAGAAAATAACTACGGTAAATTAAACAATTAATTACCGGTATCACTTAGTTGAAGATAATCCGGTTGTGCTAATTACTTGTGATAGTTTGAGCATTACAGTACCGGTATATCATTTTTGATAGATCAAACTTGGGAATCGGTGAATAAACGCCAAAATCCGCGTTATGGGGTTTCAGAAGACGAGTGTTTGAAACCTTTGTATCGGTGTTTCTGTGCTTCAAATATAGTGTTTCGAACAACACGGCGCGTTTTGAAACACACAATGCGGGGTTTCAAAACACAACTGTTTGAAACTCTGGTATCGGTGTTTCCGTACACCAGAAAAGGTGTTTGGAGCGCAGAAAATGGGGTTTTGAAAACCTTGCTTTTAACAGTGTACAGTAGTCAGGGAAGACCTAGACATGCATTTTGTAAATACATATAGCAGTCAGGTATTATATCTGAAGTTATATCAGATACGCAGTGTAGAGTTTGATAACTCGGATGCTATAGATCCGTAAGTGTGTATGTACACTGTTGTACACGAGCAGCACGGATACCATGTACTGGTATCGCTTCGCATCGTTCATAAATTTTGATCTGCGAGGCAAGCGTATATAGTACTTTGCCACATATCAAAACACTCCTGCGGTACGTTTGTACCTATAATAGAGTCGACAACGAGGTCTGAGACAACAGAGGAATATATCTCTGTCTCGAGTGGTATCGCAAATCTCGAGCGATATGGTGGAATTCTAAACGTCAAACTGGACGCAATAACACAGCGGCTGTCGGCCAATAATGCATATGTGTGTTAGAATTCTACATCTATTCAGCTATAGCTGGACTAAATGCGTATGATCGGCACAATTAGCGCCCCTCATTTGTCGACCTCATATTATTATTATAATAATATCAAGGGAGATTTATGATATAGTTTCCTGGTGATACACAGTATGGCTGTGTAGCTACCAGGTACATCAGAGCCCTTGAGGGGGCACAGCGCCGGCTAAAACCGATAATAGTTTATCCAGCTGCTACCCTCAATGCGAAGCAAACACAGGGGTTTAACCCAGAACTCAGTGTGTGTTTACCATCAACAGTATCTCTAACTGTTATCATGTCAAAGTGTTATCAATTGACAGCGGTCAGGGTTGGATCCGATTACAGATACACCCACTGGCAGTGACAAATGCTTTAGTTTGTCTGATTTGACGGGCTTTGGCCATGTGTGTCAAATTTGTCGAATTAACGACTATAGCGGTTTTTCGTCTTTGCAGAGAGTTTTTCTGCCTGGCATCGTTTAACAATACCAGAAAATCTACAATTTATGTAGTATCTTAACAGTATACGGTAATATATACTGTCCGAACAGTATACGGTCATGTATACCGTCTTGTGGACGATGACTACCGTCTATGGCGTAGTCGTTAGTACACTAAGTATAACTTAGTGTACAGGGCAGTCTTATGTTGGGTCTGAGACTAACAATCAAGACATGCACAAGGATCAGTGATAAACGAGAGTTTAAAACCGATTCACGTGTTTGGATAGTAGGCCCGAAGGCACGACTCAATAATAATTTAAACTATCCGGTAAGCCACACCTGTACATTAATGGTTGTAGCTCAGACTCCGACACCTGCCCTTAGTTCTCAAACTGTGGGTAAATTCTGTAGAAATATATTTACAGAAACAGAGTTTCGGGTTGTTTTTTTAATTCATAATATACGAATTAGCGATTAACCCTCGTCAGGGAGTCTCAACGCATATCATAGCATGTCATCAACATGATCAGATCTTCTCAGTATTTTACTGATGGCATATGTTTATATACACCACAAAAGTCCAGTCAATTCCCATATAGGAATTACTAGCCATCATTCTCCAAGAAGTAACTTGTGCTTAGCATAGTTTACTTCATTGTAATAGGAGAGTCGTTCCGCTATGCGGGTATCCCTCAGTATGTCTGTTTCTGAATTTATTCTCAGTAAACCCGTAATAGTGGGTTTCCAAACATGCTATCTGGTGTGCTGACAATCTGTGTAAGTACTGAATATATTTCATCTATTTCAGTTACTTCTTGTAGCTTTGTTATTAATTTGACGGGCTATTGCCCTGTACTGTGTACATGTCAAATTTGTCGATATTACGACAGTCGGCTTTCGCCTTAGCAGACAATCATCCGCTGGGCATTATAAATGCCAGATATCATAGATATCTCAGATATACAGTAGCGTATATCATTTCGCTTCGTGTACGATT
>JAVTVY010003821.1:0-41302 GCA_036873755.1 Hanleya hanleyi | reverse complement strand
CGTCCAATCAGAAGCGAGTATTTCAAATCCGTCCCAGAGCTCTCGTCCAATCAGAAGCGAGTATTTTGACCCGGTGCAATATGGGACATATCCAAGATGGCGGCACGTATGTTCAAGATGGCGGCACATCCGGTGTCGAAAACTGGCCATTTCTTCGGGATGTGGTCACTTAGTGTCGAAAACTGGACCCTGTATGGGTCCCGCTAGCGCCTTGACGCCATGATATAGACCGGAGAGAGAAAACAACAACAACAAGGATGACACATGAGGGAACAACAACAACAACAAGTTTTTTTTCATATAGTTTATTTTCCCCTCCATCATAACATACCCACGCTGGGGAGCCGCGTTGGGTATGTTTACAATTCAAGAAAGACTCTTGTCCAATCAGAGACCGCCATTTGCATCTGTCCTATTCGTTCCTGTCCGTTAGATGTATTTTTGTCCAATCAGAAGTCGCCATTTCAGAGAGTTCCTTCTTCGGTCATGTTCATTCTGAACCGTTTATTCTAATCATCGTCGGACAGGCCTGGATATTCTTCGGGCAGCATGTCCTGAAACAGTTATTTGCGCATTCTGATCGCATTTTCCAGGGCCTCTGTGGGTGGTAGCCCCATAGCCTCTTCCAAGTGACGCTTGGTCTTCATGATGGACCTGTGCGTGGGGTCGCCTTTCATTTCAAGTGGTAGTAAGGTATACTGTTCATAGATCGCCATGGCTGTTTTCCTGATGCGGGGCGCATTTGGGTGTACGTCTGTTGTAAATTATCCTCTCCGGCGTCCTCGATCGCTTCAGCGTGAGTATTGATAGCTGCTGTCACAATACGATCCCAGAAGGTAGGTTCTGCCTCACTTTCCTGGGATGTAGGCTGACTCTCTGAGGTCAAGCTCTCCATATCAGTAGATATACTGTCAGCAATCTTGGATTCGGTATCAGTCGATGCACTCTCATCAATCTCTGTATCAGTATCTGCCTCAACGGGCTCCTCGGCGTCTTCAATCCCATGTATATTTTTCTGGTGTCGCCTCATATCGTAATGTCTGGTGAACGTGCGTTCACACTCAGAACAAGTATAAGCCATGTTGACGGTTGAACGTCGACTGTGCGTGTTTTGGGAATACGCTCGCTTTTATAGACAGTAACGATCATCAACGCTTCAACGCCCTGGTGAATTAGCTCAGAAGCTCTGATTTCATGGAATTGACATCAATTCATCGAAATGCAGTGACGACCGTCAACGCCCGTCGTTACGCCTTAACGCTCGTCTCAACGCTTTAACACACTTTCTTAACGCTTTAACGACGTTTAATGATGCGTTCGAACAAATGTTTCTTTTGTGCTATTGCTCTGACATACGCCGCTTTCCAGTTCATGCCCGAGGTTTTCAACATCGACGCTGTTCTTTCAATTTCCATATGGACTGGATCCTTATCCAACAATTTCATATGGGTCAGTAAGTCGACATACTGCTGACGTAAAGCCCGTCGTAGTCTGGGTGCCAATCTGTTATGGGCTAAAATTGCAGCTTCCTCTTTCGAATACCCTTTGCGTTGAAACTTGTTTCCTGTGGCCTCCAAAATCTCGCCCATCTCGGCGTCCATACTTTCTTTGAACAAATCCTTCCATAGCCTCGAGTTCACATTATGTTCTTCAACCTCGGGTTGGGCCTTCACGGTTGGGTGATATTCCGGGACTGGTGATATGAAGAAGGCCCGCTGTACGGGGGTGGGTTGCTGGTTCACCAAATGTGGACTCGGTGGATGGTGTAGGGGCTGCGGTGATCCCTCGCCGGGTAGCAGGTGGGTCGTCAGCCGGCGATCTTCGGGGGTATGGGCTTTTAAATCTACGAACAGGTAGCCGTACGGACGACTTGTCGCTTCTTGAAACGTCTGCATGAAATGGTCGATGTTCTGAGGATAAATTCGACTACCAAACACACGAATTTGTGCTCTGTCGATGGGGTTGGAGAACAACACAAAGTATTGGCAGTTCAAGGCAATATCTCTGGACGCCTTTCCTTGAGGAAAGAGATTCTGGGTGAAATAGATGACGGATAGATTGCGATGATAGGACCCTTTGGTGAATAGGTCGGCGATTTTCGAATTGTCCTTGGCCGCACTCATCAGATCATCTAGCACTACCACGTTGGTCTGCTCGGGGTCAAAGTAATACGGTTCGTCTATGTCATGAGGAATCCCTGGGACGAAACTCACATTCTGTAATCGCGTAGTTTCGTAGGCGGGCTGCCATTGGCTATAACACCAAACAACACGTGTCGGAGCTGGGGTTGCCACACCTTCCTCTAAGGACTGCATTACCCAGGACGTCTTTGCGCGCCGGGGTCAAAGGTCACTTCCGGTCACGTGAACGGAAGCGGAAGTGACCTCACAGAGGTCGTATGCAAATGTCACTTCCGAGATCTGAGCTCCACAGGCTTTGAGCTCCAAGAGATCCGATCCAAGAGCTCTGCCACACGGAAGTTCCCACTACCACCACCACCGGGCGTTGACGCCCGTCAACGCCCGGTGGTGGCGGTGGTGGGGGTGGTGGTGGTGGTGTGTGTGTGTGTGTGTGTGTGGTAGTGTGTGGTGGTGGTGTCTGTACATATAAGAATGAACATGTGTCCCTCATCAGTCCTTATGTATTGGTCGACAGATCAACATGTCGTGTACGTGTACGTTCTGTCAGAGAACCTTCTCTCGTCGCGATAGTATGATCAGGCACATTCAAGGCAAACACAACCAAGAGACACCACCGAGTCCCGCTATAGGTCCAGCAAGTGCAGTAGAGCATCCCTACACGATGACGGTGAGCGGCCCTACGGCATGTGGAAAGACGTCCTGGGTAATGAAGTTCTTAGAGGAAGGTGTGGCAACCCCAGCTCCGACACGTGTTGTTTGGTGCTATAGCCAATGGCAGCCCGCCTACGAAACTACGCGATTACAGAATGTGAGTTTCGTCCCAGGGATTCCTCATGACATAGACGAACCGTATTACTTTGACCCCGAGCAGACCAACGTGGTAGTGCTAGATGATCTGATGAGTGCGGCCAAGGACAATTCGAAAATCGCCGACCTATTCACCAAAGGGTCCCATCATCGCAATCTGTCCGTCATCTATTTGACCCAGAATCTCTTTCCTCAAGGGAAGGCGTCCAGAGATATTGCCTTGAACTGCCAATACTTTGTGTTGTTCTCCAACCCCATCGACAGAGCACAAATTCGTGTGTTTGGTAGTCGAATTTATCCTCAGAACATCGACCATTTCATGCAGACGTTTCAAGAAGCGACAAGTCGTCCGTACGGCTACCTGTTCGTAGATTTAAAAGCCCATACCCCCGAAGATCGCCGGCTGACGACCCACCTGCTACCCGGCGAGGGATCACCACAGCCCCTACACCACCCACCGAGTCCACATTTGGTGAAGCAGCAACCCACCCCCGTACAGCGGGCCTTCTTCATATCACCAGTCCCGGAATATCACCCAACCGTGAGGGCCCAACCCGAGGTTGAAGAACATAATCTGAACTCGAGGCTATGGAAGGATTTGTTCAAAGAAAGTATGGACGCCGAGATGGGCGAGATTTTGGGGGCCACAGGAAACAAGTTTCAACGCAAAGGGTATTCGAAAGAGGAAGCTGCAATTTTAGCCCATAACAGATTGGCACCCAGACTACGACGGGCTTTACGTCAGCAGTATGTCGACTTACTGACCCATATGAAATTGTTGGATAAGGATCCAGTCCATATGGAAATTGAAAGAACAGCGTCGATGTTGAAAACCTCGGGCATGAACTGGAAAGCGGCGTATGTCAGAGCAATAGCACAAAAGAAACATTTGTTCGAACGCATCATTAAACGTCGTTAAAGCGTTAAGAAAGTGTGTTAAAGCGTTGAGACGAGCGTTAAGGCGTAACGACGGGCGTTGACGGTCGTCACTGCATTTCGATGAATTGATGTCAATTTCATGAAATCAGAGCTTCTGAGCTAATTCACCAGGGCGTTGAAACGTTGAGCTAAGCGTTGATGACCGTTACTGTCTATAAAAGCGAGCGTATTCCCAAAACACGCACAGTCGACGTTCAACCGTCAACATGGCTTATACTTGTTCTGAGTGTGAACGCACGTTCACCAGACATTACGATATGATGCGACACCAGAAAAATATACATGGGATTGAAGACGCCGAGGAGCCCGTTGAGGCAGATACTGATACAGAGATTGATGAGAGTGCATCGACTGATACCGAATCCAAGATTGCTGACAGTATATCTACTGATATGGAGAGCTTGACCTCAGAGAGTCAGCCTACATCCCAGGAAAGTGAGGCAGAACCTACCTTCTGGGATCGTATTGTGACAGCAGCTATCAATACTCACGCTGAAGCGATCGAGGACGCTGGAGAGGATAATTTACAACAGACGTACACCCAAATGCGCTCCCGCATCAGGAAAACAGCCATGGCGATCTATGAACAGTATACCTTACTACCACTTGAAATGAAAGGCGACCCCACGCACAGGTCCATCATGAAGACCAAGCGTCACTTGGAAGAGGCTATGGGGCTACCACCCACAGAGGCCCTGGAAAATGCGATCAGAATGCGCAAACAACTGTTTCAGGACATGCTGCCCGAAGAATATCCGGGCCTGTCCGACGATGATTAGAATAAACGGTTCAGAAAGAAGGAACTCTCTGAAATGGCGACTTCTGATTGGACAAAAATACATCTAACGGACAGGAACGAATAGGACAGATGCAAATGGCGGTCTCTGATTGGACAAGAGTCTTTCTTGAATTGTAAACATACCCAACGCGGCTCCCCCAGCGTGGGTATGTTATGATGGAGGGGAAAATAAACTATATGAAAAAAAACTTGTTGTTGTTGTTGTTCCCTCATGTGTCATCCTTGTTGTTGTTGTTTTCTCTCTCCGGTCTATATCATGGCGTCAAGGCGCTAGCGGGACCCATACAGGGTCCAGTTTTCGACACTAGGTGACCACATCCCGAAGAAATGGCCAGTTTTCGACACCGGATGTGCCGCCATCTTGAACATACGTGCCGCCATCTTGGATATGTCCCATAATGCACCGGGTCAAAATACTCGCTTCTGATTGGCTGAGAGCTCTGTGACGGATTTGAAATACTCGCTTCTGATTGGACGCGAGCTCCGCAGTGCGTCTGCGCATGCGCAGAATGATATTCCTACCGCACACCCAACCCATCAGCTGCCCCTTCACGAATGCTTCACTTTGATACCTCACTCGACCCAATCGGACCAATAGTGGCTCTCCTAGCTCCCAAAACGGCTATTTTCATACCCTTTGACCACCGCGCGAGCCGATTTTGACAATGAATCGGTCACGACGTCTTATTTCTTTGGAGGGGCAAGGTCAATAGGACTTGCGCTTTTTATACTACTAAAATGTGAAGTAGATTACATCTTACATAGGCCTTAAGGCCGTGATATGCATATGAAGTATTCTGGGGCATGGTCAGTACTTCCCAATTTTCCCTTTGTCTACTACTCGCCGATTTTTAATTTTTTTTTATTTATTGATTTTTTTTATTCATTTATTTTTTTCCCCCCGAGAGCTACAACATGACACCTTCCACGACCCATTCGAACCCATAGCGGTCCCTCTCTATCCCAAACATACACCCACACACACACACCCCCTCAAAAATGACCATGTGGGAATAAGGACCTACAAGAGGCTTGGCCTAAATTGAATTTTATTGTACAAACACTCAAGATGAGCAGGTACATAACAAATGTAACATACAATCACAAAAATACAGTGGCAATAGTTTTGGTCCAATACAACATGGCCTAGTGCGAGTTGTCTCCCTTGCGTAATAAGGTTCAGATGGCGCTATGATTGGAAAGCTGCGATTATCCGGGGGAATGATGTCAATTGCCATCCTATGCGCCATTTTGTGACACAAAACTCTTAAATTCGTGCATCATATTATTCTAGAATGTATTGTGAACAGTTTGAGATAAACTGAGACGAACTGGTAGGAGAGATCTTGTCTGTTTAGTCAATTGTTGGATCATGTCGTCTGCCAGTTCGTTGTTGGTGCTGGCAGTACTACGCTGTAATCTCAGCTGAGCCATGCGCGAGGCATGGTGTAATTCTTGTTGATAAAGTCAATGAGTGATTTTGAGCGACAAACTCTATAAATAGTAACATCGTAAGCATATATAGTGATGGTGTACGGATATTTCATGATGTAGCGGGAATGTGTAACGTAGTACAAATGTACGGTGTCCCATTCCGTGTTCCTTGTCAAGTTGCTGGGAAAATATCCCGGAGGACTGACTGCATAGGCCTATGTGGAGAATTACTCGAGCGTTATATGTCATGAGCTGTTTGAGAAAATACGTGAAATTTGCATTGATAAATGGTCCAAAACCGGCAGTGGACGTCCATGCAATCCCGCGAATGAAAGTAAAAATAGAGGTGTTTGTTGACATAAAAACAGCTGATCCATGTGAAGGATGGTTGAGTTACACGAGAAAATTCTGCCAATATATAAATGCCTACCTGTAGATACTAAAATTGGCCGCTAAAAGTTTCCATAATATAGGGAAATAACTGTGATGTCTTTTTTCACTGTGACACGTTCTCCTAAAGACCTAAGCTGAAAAATTTCGAGAAGGGGGGGGATTTCCTAGCATAGATATTATTAAAAATAATTTATATTACATACGTGTAAGGTGTTGATTGGTGTTACTGAGTGATACTGGTCAGCTGCATCTCATCAATGAGGCGAACACGGTACTTTTGAAGCTTCACTTGCTGGGATGATTCCATTTTGAACACACAGGCCGCCATTTTGAACACACTCCCACAGCCGCCATTTTGTACACACACGCCGCCATTTTGAACACACAGGCCGCCATTTTGAACACACAGGCCGCCATTTTGAACACATAGGCCGCCATTTTGAACACACTCCCACAGCCGCCATTTTGTACACACACGCCGCCATTTTGAACACACTCCCACAGCCGCCATTTTGAACACACAGGCCGCCATTTTGAACACACTCCCACAGCCGCCATTTTGAACGCACAGGCCGCCATTTTGAACACACAGGCCGCCATTTTGAACACACTCCCACAGCCGCCATTTTGAACACACACGCCGCCATTTTGAACACACACGCCGCCATTTTGAACACACTCCCACAGCCACCATTTTGAACACACAGGCCGCCATTTTGAACACACTCCCACAGCCGCCATTTTGAATACACAGGCCGCCATTTTGAACACACAGGCCGCCATCTAGACATGCCTTGTGTAGTCTAGGGACTACTTTTCCTCCGCGGAAGCTTTCTTCCGCGACCGCATCACAGCCAAACCGCATCACCGCGGAGGAATACAAAGGTTACAGGTTGCCGGAACTATAGTCACCCAGAGCATGGAGCTCTCTTGTGCTGGAGGTAGTTTTTGGTCAATCGCGCTGGTGGCGCCCTCCGCAATTTCCTCCGCAAAAAGAGTTACCTCCCCCGGCAAAATGCGGTCTGTAAATGGTACTATATACTACTCAGGTGAATAGTATTTTGTTTGTTGTGTGTTGTAGTTCGAATTCAAGTTATCTCCGTTGAACAGCATAAAATATAAACGTGTTTAAAGGGATCCAGCATCGTTTTGATTGGATGAGATATTGTACAGTATCACCGAACGGTACCCTCGCGATGCGCTTACTTGAAAACGAAGATTGCCACTTGACAACTACGACTGAATCTTGAATCCGGATCTTTCTAATTTTACATGACTAAAGTCAGACTCTTACATAGCATAGAAGAATTTAACATCTCTGTAAATGTAAAGCTAAACAAAGTAATTGTCACCAACACCAAACTGGGAGTAAAACAACCCTATGTGTATATACATGCATTTATCAACGCGAGGGAACGGAACTAATTCGATATACCAAGCTCAGATGTACCACGACATTCGCCAGTTGACAAATCACGTATCGCCTCCTAAACCCTGATAAGCATAAACCAGCTATAAGATGGTCCTTTTTTTAATTTACATCCTGAGAATAACATTCCCTCACGCCCTCCACGCGCTGGCCTTAATCACTTCAAGATTTAAAATATTCCTCATTTGCACCTGAAGTCCCTTCCCCCTCCCCACACCCCTTTGTTACATTCTGGCGACAGGCTTTAAAGATATGAGTAACATACATTTTCATATTCGTTCTACAGCTCCCGTGAAGAAGCTTTCAATAGTTGGCAGCATATCTTCTACACCACTCGAAGAAACGCTTCAATTCAGTTGTTTGTCAGTTGGAGGAAACCCACGACCAATTTTCAAATGGCTACTGGGGGATCGTTCAATTGTAAAAACAGTGGTACAACACCGTCACAACTGGAGCGTAATAAGAGTAAAAGCCGAGAAATGGATGAATGGAAAAGCTCTAAAATGCGAAGCGTACAACAAAGCTGGCAGCGTCACGTCTTCAACAGTCCTGAATATCAGATGTGAGTTTGATATTGCACGAGGTAATAGGATCGGGCGATCGGCAGCGGCCAAAAAACATAATGCTGAAACAACACAACATTCGTTTGCAGACCAGATATTGAACAATATCAATGAATATATGTTGGTACTTGTATGGATTGGATCACTACTGCATGATAACCACTCCTGGACCATGTGGTGTCAATGGGATCTATGCATGAAGTCAGAATATCAGCCTATGTAGTCATATGATTTCTTATCAGATTACGCCGTTCTCTTGTTCCACAACCATTGCACGGTATGGTATACATTTTAAATGGATAGAGCGATATTCTGCTAGTGGATATCGGTCCAGCAGTTCGATCATGTATATAGTCAATTGACATATCTTAGCAAGCTGGGGCTTATACTGACAGCGTCGTACATTTCAGATTAATGTTCCTGTGTTCGGAACATGCACTCCACAAGTATTTGCTCATGTTCCTACCTTGAACCGGCTGACAAAACATCTATTTCATTCTGATAAGTCTATTGCAAACATCTAATTCAGGATAATGTATCGTGCCCCACTCAATGCCCACTCACAATAATTGTTAGTGTCGTTAAAACAAACTCTTTTTTTTGGAATTTCAATTATAAATATTGTAATTTCATATATCCGTGGTATACTTATGGCTCGGGGACACCTTGAACCGGTGGTTGTATGTTCACATCATTCATGTTCCAACTGCCCACAGCTACGATGCAAGCTTGTCTGACATTCTTGCAGCATTCTACAATTTCCTTTACCTTATAGGGCGATCTTCCATGATGTTCATTATTGAGGGAAATAGAATTTTGATCCATAGTTTGCTTGTTTGATGGATCCGATAACATTCTACACAAGTCAGTAATACTGACATAGATAACCTCATTGAAAATCTCCATGAATGGATTGGCGGAATAATAATCCATGGATTGATTGACGAAACCCCATGGATAGATTGACGGATCCATATAGCACATTTGGGTGTTTGAGACATCAGACAGCAGGAAAATAGCAGTCGGTTAACTGACACACGTAGAGAACTATTGGTCTAGCTGTGCCACGAAAAGCTTTGAATAGAAAGCCTAAGCCAATGCCTTTCTGGCATTGTATAAAAATGTATAATTAAAATGCCATAATTCATTCCATGTCGAACGAATCTTATACAGGAAAGCTTAATTATATTGTTATACTGGGGGCTAAAACGTTCAACTTTGCTTTTAGACAAACCCGAGATAAACATCACGCATCGAACACTGAGTGTTGAAGCAGAGACTGAGCTGCAGGTAACATGCTCAGTTGACAGCAACCCCAGATCAACAATTATCTGGAGTCAAGACCTCACGGGGTACAAGAATCGTGCTGACCTCAATGGCACGAGCATCATATCCCCATTTCGCAGATCTAATGCTGAAGTGTACAAATGTTTCGCACATAACAGTGAGGGGAGTGATTCCAAGACTGTTGACGTTCAAATTATGCGTGAGTATATCGCTCCACTTCACATTTTCACTATGTCCATTGCAGTTATATTTTTATTAAACTTCCGAGAGTTGTATAAAAACACAACAATTTTGGATTTTCTTAGAATTTTATAGGGCAGAATTGTTCATTGATTCACTTGCCGCTGGATTAAATTAAGATGCACCGTCGTCTCGGATATCGATCCTCCATGCAAAAGGCCTTTAGTGTGACATACACAGTAGTAGTAGTATACGCTGAAATTGGGTCCCATTGACCTACTTCTGACAGGGGGCGCCACCAGGTCACGTGACTGTGACGTCACTTCCGGTTCCGGCCACGTGACCGGTAGTGACCTTTGACCCCTGCGCATGCGCATAATATTATTCGCAGGGATCAAAGGTCACTTCCGCTCACGTGACCGGAACCGGAAGTGACGTCACAGAGGACCCGGATGTTGCACTCAGAGGTCAAATGTCAATGCGCGATCAAATCCCCTTACAGGATATTAATAATGGTGCGTTTTGGGGTCAGAGTTCACTTCCGGTCACGTGGCCGGAACCGGAAGTGATGCATCATGGGATAGAGTGCACTCAGAGGTCAATAAGTCAGAATTTCACCTTTACATCAGGTCAATGGACCTCAAAATCCCAAGGTCAATACGACAGAATTTCACCTTTACATCACGTCAATGGTGTAAACCCCCTCCCATTTTTTACTCATACTGTTATTGGGTCAAACATTTATTTTTAATTAACGAGAAATCTATATACCCTATTTTTTAAATAAGACCGCTCAGAATGAGTCCCAATGTCAATAGCCCAGTCGGTGGGCGCACAGTGTTGGGTCTACGTTAGTCCAAGATGGCGAATTTCAAGATGGCCGTCGCTACGTTTGACCTACGTTGATCTAGGTCAGCCCGTACGTTGGCATGACATCGATGAGGCGCGTCTGTGATTGGTGAACGGAAAATACGTTGATGGTACGTTGGTCGATCGTCGGGGCCGAGTGGTATCAATAAACTCGCATTTCGAGGTCATCTCCGGCAATGTCCGGCCATCGCCGGGAGAATATAATGGCCAATAAGCCTTTATCTGCCCTTCCAAAGCATCAATGGAATGTACGTCATCGAACAGGGTCCCCGACAATATCACCAGCACTATGCCCAGCATAAATGGCAACCATCAGTTTCTTCACATAGCCATACAGCGAGAGAAGGGAAACCGTATTGGCACGAAAAAAAAACATGAATCCATGGGAAGTAAGACTTATAGTAATATCGATAACCTATAGGTGTTGTACGATGTTATTATGACGAGTCTAAGATCAGTACGACCACAGGGGCGAGCGTGTCGTGTCCATATCGTGTATATCTTCGCAAAAAATAAACACACAAAATGGCGGCGCTGCTGTGGGAATTCCCCTTTTGGCATCGACCGTGCTGCCATCTGGAGGCAAGGAAGACAACTCGGACTAGGCGAAACCTCTGTGGGCCCAATTTCAGGTGATCTCCCCTGATTCGAACATTTGCATGTTACTCTATACGGGGAATGCATGTATGGGATAGGGGTGGGCATTTTTTCTTGTGGATTTTACTATGGGGTTTAGTATCTTGTTTTCTTCGTCTCACCACGTAAAACACGAGGGATCTAGAAGCTAAGCCGTGAATTTTTTTGAAAAGTTCAGGTAGGTCTGATGAAGTGGATAGGCCCATACTGGCTCAGTGGACAATGTTTGTCCCACTGGGAGACTCACTCATGGACATTTGTGGTATGGGTTGTGGCATCTTGTTTTTTCTCGTCTCACCACGTAGAACACGATGGGAGGGGTATCGAAGCCAAGCGGTGATTTTTTTTGTGGAAAAGTCACTGTGCGCATGCGCATTGGGCAAGTAGATCGAAGTGGACGTTTTGGGGTCTAGGTGGGCCCCTAGTGGTCCGATTGTGTCGCGTGAGGTATCAGTATGAAGCAGTAGTGAGAGAGCATCCGATTGAATGGGTGTGACGTGGAAATAACGTCATTCCACGCATGCGCAGTGAAAGGGGGCATGGGGATAGACGTTTTAGGGTCGAAGTGGACCTCTAGTGGTCCGATTGAGTCTTTATAGTATGGTAGTCTGGTGTATATTACCATCGTATGCCAATTTTTACCAGCTGAAAATATCCCTCCATTGTTGAGACATAGGCCGAAAAAAATGTACTACTCAGAATTATAAGCTATACAGTGTACCACATGTCGGACCCCAGACTGTAGATTGGATCACTTCACATTGAAGCCGGATAACAGCTGCAATGTTATAATGAGGCAACATATGATTGTATATCAGATATGTCGACAGTCCATGGTAGCTACCATTTGTCTTGGCAACAGTCCATTTGGCGAATCATTAGCCAAGGTTACACGGTTCACGTCAGTTCGGACTGACCGTATTTTGACCTACCATGGACTGTCGATCGGTCCGATGATGATACCATGGACTGTCGTAATACCAGACAGACAGAGAATAAACTATTAACGGTTCATATTCCTCTTAAACACACACAAGTGAAAGGAATCGAGAGATGAATGAGTCAGTGATACATGAGGCAGGTAGTAAGTTCCCACGTGTTCATTTTGTGCTCATTTCCTCACACTATAATTCGATGCTAATACCTACCATGGACTGTCCACCAACACCTAAAAACACCTCTCGCCGCAAAAATGTTTACAAATTTTTTTAACTTGGATTAGTAATAACTCTATATTTGGTGACAATATAGTACGATATCTCTCCATCAAAAAATGACTGGACACCAGTAACCATACCTGTCATCGACATGCATAAAATCGTTCATTTTCGGCTGTGGTCACTGTCGTCTGGTCAGACTCACGCCCACAATTGATAACGAAAGCACCGAAAAACCTACCATTGACTGTGATTTGACACGTGACCGGCGCTGTTTACCTACAATCATACTTGTCGATTCAGTAGGGTGATATCGGAAAGCCCATTTAAACTTTAATTATAAATATAAATTCTTATTTCCAATTCTGGAATGTTAACCCTACCGGGCCTGGTCTTTCTTGGACGTGTCCAGGCCTGGGGGTGACCACCCTTAAATATTGTTCTTGCCCTTGAGCTATGGGGCTGAAACTTAGCACGATATACCCTCAAGTCAAGCTCTTTCACAAAATGTGAAAACATGATGGTCGCTCTGATGACTTCACAGTGACGTCATTTTCAAAAAGGCATGAATAGTAAATAATAATCCGATGTGAAATAAAATAATTTTGACACACTTTTCCTCGCCGAAAATCAGGAATTTCTCATATAAATGACGAAAACATCACTTTTCTGATACCCCACATGAACGCCATTCTGAATTCGCGCATGATCGTCTGCTCTGGATCTTATGCAAATAGGCTAAAATGACGCCAATATGATTAACTTCGAAGTCCCGGAGTGTCAGCTCTCAATTTGGCATCCTTCTGGAGATTGGGTATAACGTTTGGTGGGAGAGGGCATCATGTCCCCCACGACTGGTAGGGTTAAACTATGTATTTACTACGAATGAACTACAACCTGAGACTGATGAGACAGAACTATCGATTATATAGGTGCGCTGTTGTGCCCCACAGTTTTTTCGAACAATTCGAGAGGATAGCATATTGTTCCTATACGATTTGAACCCTATAAGATACAAGATTTGTTTAAATCCGGTATGATTTGAGATCCTGAGATTCCGATGCTGTATGTTTTTGAAAATCCAATAGGATCATATAAACATTTATTCTATTGGATTAAAAAAATTCCTATAACATCCTGTGGGATTCGTTTGCCAGTAAGCCAGTAATGTTCTTGATGACAAACTTTTTTTAATTTATACATGTAGCTCGAATGTATCAAGTCAGCTGGGGCCGTGTCCAAATGGCAAATAAACGAGGAAAGTTTTGATTGAACTGTATGAATGCTGCTTTATGTATCCTGCAAGAACAGTAGTCAGTAATGTTTTATTAAGGGCATGCATCTCACTCGAGCGGATTTTCACACATTCTCTGACATTTGTCATCTGATTATGTTATGAAGTGGACGGAAATAGAGTTATTCAAATTTAAAGGTTTGTCATCATCGAAAACGATCCTACATTTCCAAACGTTTATTTTTCGAGAAGTTCCAATTTTCCGTTCAATTGTTAACTTTGCCCAGTAGAAAAACTCTTCAACAATATAACAGTGCCTCGGAGTTTTTTTTCTTCAAAAGTTGGCCCAGGTCCTTTTCTGTGTAATTGTATGTAATTCCAATTAAACGAACTCAATAAAATGCGATGGCCACACTATGATCATTAATATCTCAGCAACCAGGACAACATATATATAAAGCTGAGGCACCGCTTTTTCTTTGAGGCACCGCTTTTTCTTTGAGGCACCGTTTTTTCTAATTCAGAATAACCGTGCCAAATTTCGAATACTTTCCTAAAAATGAAAGTTTAACTTATAAAACTGGAGAAATCAACAGAATAAAGCGATAAACAGATTAGGGCATATTAAATGATAGTGATGACCCCTGCAGTGCTGGTTTGCACAAGTGTCAATTGCCAGTGTAGAGTGTCTCCACTCTCAAGCATGTGAAAATTGTACCACTAATAATAAGATTTGAAGGCTAAAATTGAACCTAAGCAAACATGTACTCACCAAAATAAGCTCACATGACCAAAGAATCGATATAATTCTAAAGAATGTACAATACATTTTCTTTTTCGGCAATATTTACACCCAAGTAGTAGACTACAGAGAACTTAACATAAAATAAAATAACAGCACCGCCATTAATGCTGGTCAAGCACCCCCCCACTCCTGCTGGACGGAGAAATTTTGAAACTATGTGTCGAAATTTACTACTAGAATGCACCAGGGCGTAGTGTTTTGCATCTGAAAATTCACAATTTTTCCAAGAGGTTCGTCTGCATTAGTCTAATAAAATTCCTAGAAATAAAAAATTAGACCGGAATTCACCGTTTAACATCTAGATTTTTGCCCTCCAAACTTTGGGAGTCGGGAATGGAGTTCCGCATGTAAAAGCTTTTCTCGTGCATCCAGTTTAAACGTGTTTACAATTCGAAAACAATGTCAAAAAGAACCACATTGCATCTAGGTTTGAAAACAATCTCGAGTGGCGAAATGCTTCGAACCCGATTAAGTAGAAGAAAGCGAGTTCCGCGTAAGGTATACTTCGATACCGGTACATTTGTACACGATTCTACTTTACTTCATTGAGTATACGTATCCCATTTCGGAAGAACGTATGTTTTCGTCCAGACATTTGGATATTATTCTCGGGTGACGTCTTACATTTGACTCAAAAAAAACTATTTCTGATAATACATACCGCTTCTGACACTGCATAATCTCAACCACAACCACAAGTTATGTTATCCCAGATACGCACTGATCTAAACTTATATTCGATTGGCTGGTATATATTGGTCATACCATTGACTGACAATGCCGTTGGCGGTAACCGTGGCATTCGATCGCCATGATCAGACACTTTTTCGTCGTGTCCCATAGTAATTGCAGAATGCTGGAACGTGGATGGATGGATGTACTTGGGCACTCCATCGCACCGCGATGGGCACAGGCCGTGCGAACACGCCGTGCAACCCGTTTCCCCCAACCCGCCCTACACATGATCCCTCTTAACAGTGTCACATAGACACTGTTTAATCCCCACATTTACGTACAATCTGTTATTCCGGGCTCACCTGTTCTCTTCCGTCAAAAAACGGTTATTAAGTTTCCGACATTGCCGTGGCTGGGATTCTCTCATCAATGACAAGAAAACGCGACCAAGGGTTGCACCGGTAATCTTGTCCCAGTATTTTCAAATTGTCGGCCGTTCTTCAAGATTTACCTCGCATATATGTATTAATGAATACCTTTCCTTCATGGTCAGCCCAACTTTGCCAATATACAAGATCCTTTCACCTCTTACAGGGGTTTGTATTTCATTTTCCATAAGAACGATCTGTTCTTCTGTTCTGAGTTACTGAAATATACGTTTATCCAATTCATGATATTTTCTTGGCGAGGAAATGTCATGCGACATTGGGTCAGCGTATCAGCCGCGTGATCCGTTTGTGTCTGGGACACTGTCAAGCGTCATACGGCCAATATAATAAGTCTACACAATTCCATGTATTGTGATTGTGCATAATATCTGATAAAGCTGAGTCCGATTGAACCAATAATAAGAAATCCTTGACGGTTCAATTACACATAACTCCTGCGTTGACCATGTGGTATTTTTTGTTCAGTTGGCATTGAAGACTTTCTATTGAATTGTACTGTTGGAAGACGATCGTTTGGTAGTAAAAACAACAGTGTCAAGTACTGCTGACTATATATATTATGGCATTCAGATATATTGATCAGTATTACGAGTGGTGCAGCAATAATACGTTTGCCGGTTTGGAAGAGATTATTTTAACAGTTAACGTTTTGGGTATTCACTCCAACCGACGTCATACAGTTGAAATACAGAAACACACCATGTTAATTTATACATATGCTATTATTGATGAGCAAAGCTTGACTAAGCTTGGACAAAGTAGTTCACTACTAAAATATAACTGTTGCAACACACCTACCCTTTTCAGGCATGTATTAATCCATTTCCTTTGCTATTGAAGGTGGTGCAGGCTGAACTTGCTTGCGGACGGGATGAACACTTCATCAAAATCTGAACACCAAAACGTGACATCAATGTATAATAACTTTTTCGACTAAAAATTTACCAAAAATATTAATGTCTGAGGTCTTCCTCGCATTCAGTCTGGATACATACAAGGGATTTTATGGATTCCTTATTCAATTGGATTTTTCAGTTACACCGATGTTCAAGGCGGAAACAGCTTACAATTTAGTTGAGACTGGAGCGGATTACAGAATATTGGTTCCATTCTATTCTTGTCCAGTATATGATAACATACAGTGGAATATACTAGACCTCTCAGAAAGATTTGAGAATGATCATCAAGAAAAAACCACACCTTTCTTCCAGAATATCTGCTCGTCAGTTGTTCCCCTGTCTGACAATATCACAACACTGTCCATTCCTGCAGCTGTTGTGAACGACTCCAGAAACTGCACAGTTACGGTCACCGTTGCTAATCCGAAAGGGTCGGATAGCATATATTTCACCATCAAATGTCCCAGAAAAGGTAATCCAAATCTGTTTGATTAATTATATTTCGTGTGCTAAAATTAACCATAATAGATTAAATAATTTCCGGTTGCTTATCGATGAAATGGTTTTAAAAACTCTTTGTATTAAATGTCATGACATTTTGCTACACAGTTTTAACCATATCTGGCCAGGGCGATTCGGGACCTTTCCGAAATATATTTTTACCCCCGAGGCTATATCTTTCCACACTGTACCACTGAGTCAAGTTCTAATAGCAAATGTAATAAAAAGATGTCGAGTTATACTGGTGTCATTTTCAAAAAAGGTTTTTTTGGAAGACTTTTCAGTCACATTGTTCGACTTTTTATTTATGTGAATCTTAGCACAAACGGCCAGATAAATTAGTAAATAATAATCTGATGTGAAATAAAATAGCTTATGTCCAGTTTTCCTCGCAGAAAAGGAGGATTTTTGAAGGAAAGTTATGAAAACGTCACTTTTTTGGTACCCCACATCGTCGCCATCTTAACATTACCTTTGATCCTCTGCTGGGGGTTTATGCAATTAAGCTCAAAATGACCCCAATATGATAAGCTACAAAGTCACTGATTATCGGCTCATAATTTTTTTTCGTTCCGGAGATGGGGTAGAAAATTTGGTAAGGGGTCATAATGTCCCAACATACGCTCAGGCCCTGTGGAATTAGAACTTACATGTGCCAAGGGATATATTGCATCGTTCTTCGTAACTTATATTACATGTTTCAAATTGGACGCGTTAACGGTACTTTGCCGATGCTTCATCATGGACGAATCTAACCGTACCTCTGAAATTTGCGATTTCCTGTTGTGCGCTTTGGTTATTTTTCCCGTTGTTATAATTTTCACCGAAATCATATTCTAATATGCAGAACCTTTTTCCTTTAAGTTGTCACGTCCAATTACTCGACGAACATTCTCAATTAATGTCTTCGAGATGGACTAACATTTTATTTCGGCCGAAATCGGAAGGGCGGAGACGGGACTCCTGACGACCTCTCTCGATTTCCTCCCGATTCTATCTCGATCAAACGCCCCGGTTTTCGATATGGATATGAAATTCATCGGTAATTTCGAAGGGGGTCCCGGTTTCTACATGTCCGTGGTTTGTTGTTAATCTTTTCCTAATATAATTAAAATAAAACGTTTCATTTATGTTTAGGAATATGTACCTGAACGATGACTGATTGTAAACCTGACTAGTATCCGGCGTGAAATCAATGATACATGGTGTCACATCAACTAAATATGATTTGAATACTAATAGCATGGAAGAATGCGTTACTTATTGTTCTCTAATATTATTTTGAACCAAACACATGGATAGTTTCAACGGAAAAGACGATGTTATGTAAAGTGTTTGACCGGTGTGGTAACGTCGGCGTGCAATTTGTTTTGTAACTTGGATCTTCGTTGCAGATTCCATTTTTCTCAGAATTACTGTTTTGTTATTTTACGTTTCTTGTGTTTCACCATTTTCATTTCATCTGGGACGTCTTCATTGCCAAATTCGACGAATACAATAACATACTAGGCCACCTCAGAATGTTTGACATAATAACGTGTTATAAGACATGAACTAAGATCGATTTCGGAAAGAGATCGACATATCGTTGGTATTAATTACGCCGACATTGAACCTTGCTTAACTCTATCTGTACCGTATTGCACTGATAGAAAAAAAAAGTTCAACGATTGCCAGTCATTAACATATGAAAATGGAGAATTTCCAGACAAATATTTCCATCATTTTATATCTCGTTGGAAAGCCCAGAGTAACGTCATTGAAACTGTGTAGACGATGATAAGTATAGCTGTGGTTCATTCATGTTCACAACATTGTTGATACCGGTTTGGAACTATCGAAATTACCGGTACAGGGAGAGTTAAAATATGACCTTCTAATTCCGAATGCCAGAAGATACCAACGCTATATCTTCCGTTTAAATAGTTGTTTGTATATGTCGGCGACTTAAGGAGCGCGTTTAAGCTTCACTGTGTGGAGCAACCTGTTTCACTTATGTCCGATCGTAATTTGAGGCTTCGACCCAGGCTGGCCAAGTGATGTTCATTTCACTCCGCCGTTTATCTCTAGCAATTTTCTGTCAAACATAGGGCAACTAGAACTGTGAGTTATAATGTTTTGCTTTTGTGTGAATTTATTGCATGAATTTATTTGATTTTAGTTTACTTTTTAGTAGGGCATGATTGTTAATTGTTCTCACATTAATTGGCCATGCATCTATTTTTGCGAACTACCTTTCCAAAGGCAAATACCCTGCCCAATTTATCAAATCCAAAACAAGTTTAAACAAAGAGATTAGTTCAGTAAAGTTTATTTCTGTTACATTTATAAGCTTGCCTGGAAGAGGCTGACGGAAATACTGACAATCGGAACTAAAGGTATTGTAAACTCACAGCACAGTCGATCTGTGAAATACGGTCGGCTTGAAACAACAGCGAGGGGAGGGGGAGAGGTAATTTATTTGAAAGACAAGACAAATCAAACAATACTTTTGACGTGTCTTGATAATATTCTCACCATCTATTATTTATTTTGTTGATTGCTTGTGTCTAACAAATTAAGTAAATAATGAAGGTAATTACTACCCAATTCAGCGTGCAACCGCACTTTGGACTTTAGGAGTCGTTGGGAATGTTCAAATACGTCGATCGAGCGTTTATGTTGTATATTTTCCGGTATCGAATGAATTACTCGCCGATCCTGTGATCTTCAAAGCCACTATTTTTTCTGAATGCCAGGGAAATCTCTGGCGAAACGCGGACCCGTAATTTTCCATTCCAAAGTATATCAAATAATTATCATCAATAAAGATCTTCTTCCTTCCTGATATTTTTTCACAGGACCATATGGAATTATATTCTAGACTTGCAGAATTTCTTTCAATGTGCAGTTCCTGGGCGTACCTCGTATAAATTCATTTAAATTCTAAAAGCTGGTTCGAAATAAGTCAGCTAAACTGAATAATAATGTGCCAGCTTATACTACTTCAGCTGGTGCTGTTTGTTCCTTCCCATTCATTAAGTGTATAGAAATTGCGCTGTCAGGGCAAGTATGCGATTATAGACCTCTAGATGGAATTAAAAACTAATATTAAATGACTCGTTTTCAATATAATAATCCGCGTTTCCATGTATATGTGATAGCCGAGAATAATCCACGGAGGGATATATTAGACGAGCGACGATCTGCAAAAAAAACGCCTTATTTTAGGCGTAAAATGCATCCATCGTACACACGGCCACATCCTATGTCAGTTGAACGCTTATTTTATGTACTTTTTTTGTTAGACCGGATATGGTCTGAAATATATTGCCGTAAGGTTAAAAATATCCATTCAAACGAACCAATATCGAGTCTTATCGTCACGAAAACAAACGAGAGATCCTGAAGGATCTTGGCGCCCACCATTGTCCGATAATTGTAAGCTAATGACTAGAGGATCTTTTTGTCCATTGTTACTAAGAACAAACGATTGATTTGTAATTTTGTTTACAGAATTTCGAATCTGAGCGAAAAGGATCAGAAAAGGCCACTGAAAAACACCAAGATATAATCTAAGTTTCAGGAGTTTCAAAATTTCTAGAAACTGTACTTATGTCGGTTGTTATAACACAAGAGAAATGAGCAAAGTTAGTCTGAAAGTGAATGTACATGTATGGAGGATTCTTCGCCTTTGTTTCGTAGTATTTTTTTTTATTTATTTTTTTGCACGTGTCATCATTGGGTACTGGAAGCGAAGACCAATCTCTTTGACACTTTGGCATGAGCTATGAAACATACTTAAGATTTTATAATTAAGAACGAATGCTAATTCTGTTCTGTTTATCAGACTATTTTGAGCTACCATGCTTTTAAGACACCATGCTCCAAAATAGTAAGATGGTACACTACTTAATAATGAAGAGATCTGGTCCGCACAGTAATGTTGAAACTTCGAAAGTGCCTGAATCCTGATTATCTCTCATGGATCGAAACATGCAGTACTACAGTTGTCGAGTTGTGACGTTGAGTCACAAGATTCATGTCCCTTCATGTAGCCGACACTCCGGCAGACGGAGTTGTGTACCAAATTTCAGAAAGATAAATGAAATATTTCCTGAGAATTCATGGTAACAATGTTTCAAGGGAAATTCTAGATGACCGCCTTCTGGCCATATTGGATTTTGGATTCGGATCCAAAAAGGTTTCTTGCACAACTAGACCATAAGGGGAACCTGTGTACAAAATTTCAGAAAGATCCATGAAGTACTTCCTGAGCAATCACGATAACAAATTTGCATGGGAAAATCCAAGATGGCCGCCTGTTGGCCATATTGAATTTTCGAATCGGACCAGAAAAGGTATCTTGCACAACTAGACGACAAGGTGAACCTGTGTACCAAATTTAACAAAGATCCATGCAGTAGTTCCCGAGAAATCGCAATAACAAAGTTTCATGGGGAAATCCAAGAGGGCCGCCTGATGGACATATTGGATTTTGGAATCGGTTCAGAAAAGGTATCTTGCACAATTGAACCTGTGTATCAAATTTCAGAAAGATCCAGGCAGTACTTCCTGAGAAATCATGATAAAAAAATTTCATGGGGAAGTCTAAGATGGCTGCCTGGTGACCATGTTGGATTTTCGATTCGGACCGAAAAAGGCATCTTGCATATTGAGACCCTAAGGGGAACCTGTGTACCAAAATTGAGAAAGATCCATGCAGTAGTTCCTGAGAAATGACAATAAAGTTTCATGGGGAAATCCAAGATGGCTGCCTGGTGGCCATACTGGATTTTCAAATTGTACCAGGAAAGGTATCTTGCACAAATAGATCCCAAGGGGAACCTGTGTACGAAATTTGAGAAAGATCCATGCAGTAGTTCCTGAGAAATCGCGATAACAAGGTTTCATGGGGAAATCCAATATGGCTGCCTGGTGGCCATATCGGTTTTTCGAATCGGACCGAAAAAGGTATCTTGCACAACTACACCCCAAGGGGAACCTGTGTACCGAATTTGAGAAATATCCATACAGCACTTCTTGAGAAATGACGATAATAAAGTTTCATGGGGAAATCCAAGATGGCTGCCTGGTGGCCATGCTGGATTTTCGAATCGGACCAGAAGTGGTATCTTGCACAACTAGACCCCAAGGGGAACCAATGTACCAAATTTGAGAAAGATCCATGTAGTAGTTCCTGAGAAATTGCAATAACAAGGTTTCAAAGGGAAATCCAAGATGGCTGCCTGGTGGCCATATTGGATTCTCGAATTGGAACAAAAAAGGTATCTTGCACAACTAGACCCCAAGGGGAACCTGTGTACCAAATTTGAGAAAAGATCCATGCAGTAGTTTCTGAGAAATCGCGATAACAAGGTTTCATGGGGGAAATCCATGATGGTTGCCTGGTGGCCATATTGGATTTTCGAATCGGACCAGAAAAGGTATCTTGCACAACTAGACCCCAAGGGGAACCTGTGTACCAAATTTGAGAAAGATCCATGCAGTAGTTCCTGAGAAATCGCGATAACAAGGTTTCATGGGGAAATCGAAGATGGCTGCCTGGTGGCCATATTGGATTTTCGAATCGGACCAAAAAAGTTTTCCTGCACAACTAGACCTCAAGGGAAACCTGTGTACCAAATTTGAGAAAGATCCATCCAGTAGTTCATGAGAAATCGTGTTAACAAGGCGTCATGGGGAAATCCAAGATGGCTGCCTGGTGGCCATACTGGATTTTCGAATCGGACCAAAAAAGGTTTCTTGCACAACTAGACCCCAAGGGGAACCTGTGTACCAAATTTGAGAAAGATCCATGCAGTAGTTCCTGAGAAATCGCGATAACAAGGTTTCATGGTGAAATCCAAGATGGCCGCCTGGTGGCCATATTGGATTTTCGAATCGGATCAAAAGAGGTTTCTTGCACAGCTAGACCCCAAGGGGAACCTGTGTACTAAATTTGAGAAAGATCCCTGCAGCAGGTCCTGAGAAATCGCGATAACAAGGTTTCATGGGGAAATTCAAGATGGCTGCCTGGTGGCCATATTGGATTTTCGAATCGGACCGAAAAAGGTTTCTTGCACAGCTAGACTCCAAGGGGAACCTGTGTACCAAATTTGAGAAAAATCCATGCGGTAGTTCCTGAGAAATCGTGATAACAAGGTTTCATGGGGAAATCCAAGATGGCCGCCTGGTGGCCATATTGGATTTTCGAATCGGACCAAAAAAGATTTCTTGCACAACTAGACCCCAAGGGGAACCTGTGTACCAAATTTGAGAAAGATCCATGCAGTAGTTCCTGAGAAATCGCGATAACAAGAATTGTTTACGGACGGACGGACTGACGGACGGACGACGGACGACGGACCACGGACGAAAAGTGATTTGAACAGCCCACCATCTGGTGGTGGTGGGCTAAAAAGGGGGTGGGTTTGCTTCAATGTTAATAACTTTATTTATTTTACACCAATGTACAGTAGTGATGAATCATGACGTCACTCGAGGGTCATCGCCAAATACAAAAAGAAATATTTTCTAAATACATACATACATACAAGTTATTCAATATGATGAAATTCACATAATTGTGGCAAGTTATCGCCACCGGCACTGTGTATCATTGCCTGAAAAGCACAGGCTATAAAAGGTTTCTCACTACCATAGATAATGGACCATGTGAACAGAAAGTCTCTGTCAAAATTATATATTTTCAAAGTCTACTAAGGGTTTACTTAAGGATGTCCGCTGGTGGTTTTTGACTTTGGCAGCCATTTTGCCTGTTTTTCTACTGGGTTATCCCCCTTCCCTAGGTTAAGAGATGGGGATTTCCTTTAAAAGCCTTCTAGCCGAGAATTTTGCACACCAACATCCATCCAATTTGCTAAATTTTGATAGACATTGTGATTATCTGCAAGCAGTTAGAATATAAGAAAAAGTTAAATACTATTTATATGAATTTTTCATGAATATGCCTCAAAAATAGGGCTATTCCCTATGCTTTCTGGGTTATCAAATTGAGCATGGGTCAGTCCACTTAACATTGCCTACAGCTAAAAAATGCACACCAACCTATATTTTTTTCTTTGTTTTTCCTCATATTACACAATTATGAATGCAACAACACACATCATTCAAAAAGTTAATTAATTTGATTTACCACCAGCGGACATCCGTAAGATTGTCAAACATCTGAATTCAGCAATACTTAATAAAAATGTTTTATGATTTAATTTGTATATTTCAATGATTTTTTTTATCTCTTGTTAATATTAAAGCAATATCAAATGTTATCTTGATTGACGTTGTGGGTGAGGGGTCATCTCATAATTTCTATTGCTATTTACATATTTTCCCACGGTATGTTCTTGGTAATGCACAATTAGTAAGATTTGCGGATACAGTGCGCTTTTGATTACGATTTATATGTCACTGACTTTCCATTTCTTGAAAACTTCAAAACTATTTAATGGGTCATTTAAAATTAATATTAAACTTGTAACATCAACAGTAAGTTCTTGAAAGCCTACCTGTAGGGTTTAATATCACTCAAGAAAATGCCCATAAACATACCCACTCTCCAGGTATGTTCTGACTCTACAACAGCCTGAGTATAGGACTTGTATTATGTTACATCTATACGATAATTGAAAAACGCAACGGAAAGCTTTTGTGAAATCGAAGATTAACAATCAAATATTTATTTACAATACTAAAATCATATACAAATTAAGTTAGGTCAATACAGCAAATAAATGAAATATAGTCTTACTGTTCAATGCTATACCGGTGTATCTCTCATTGTCCGTATTAACGTGCAAATCTCTATGCAGTCCGTGCCGACACGCAGAAATCGCGTTCCTGTATTGTTATAGCCCACACCGCTCAGCTGTTGTCCAGTTTCCGTCAGTTCAATCACGTAGATAATACAGCGGTCAAACACACAAGAATAATCCAACAGGAATATACAATCCAGCAGTCAGTAATCTCAGCCAAAGGTAATGACCAGTAGCATCATCTAATGCACCCACATGAAAACCGTTTGAATCTCTCCCGATCACTGAACGTCGGGCTATTTATACTCTGTCGAGCATTCGAGATTATTCTATCAAATCAAGAAACTTCCACCGGTACAGCAATGACGTATGATTTTAACCCAGATACGATCACAACCGCTTCTAGAAAGCTCCAAATAATTAACCCACAAAACAATATGTATACCAGCGTATAGATGTGCAGATGGCGCTGTGACCCAATTACTCTCATAATACGGGTCTCTTCGTGCGTCGACCATTATAATTATGATAAATCGGTCACGACAGCTTCGAGAAAATTCCAGATGGACGACTCACATAATACGTAGCTCTATTATTCTAGAAATGTCCACAGTGTCTAATTTTATACTGCAATACAATGGCAGTCCCCCTCTTAAAAGAAAGAACGTTTTAAACTTGGAACTTTCTTGACAATTAAACACATTATTACAGAACAAAATCTATATTACAACAGCAAAAATGTTGCCAAACATATGTACATTATATGCGAGACAAACAATCAGCGATCAAATTGTCCTTGCCCTTAAAACTCAATCTCAACAATCTTTGATTTTTGTTTTTCATCTTACTTATGAAAACAAGTGGATTGTGATCACTGAATACAGTAATTGGCAACGATGAGGAAGTAACATAAACATCAAAATGCTGTAAAGCCAATATCATTGCCAAACATTCTTTCTCAATTGTAGAATAATTTCTCTTATATTTGTCAAATTTACGTGAAAAATAACATATTGGGTGATCTACACCATCTATACCTTCATGTAACAAAACGGTACCAGCAGCAACATCACTAGCATCTACAGCCAGTTTAAAAGGTGAATCAAAATCTGATGTTGAAAGAACTAGCGCGCTCTTAAATATGGCTTTCAGGTTTTTAAAAGCTGATTCACATTCATCGGTCCAAACAAAAGTTACCCTCTTTCTTAAGAGCCGAGCTAAAGGTTCAGTAATATCTGAAAAGTTTGAACAAAATTTTCTGTAGTAACCAGCCATACCCAAGAAACGCATCAGTTGTCTCTTACATGCTGGTCTAGGAAATAGCGAGATAGCACTGACCTTAGCATTAACAGGTTTTACCTGACCCTGACCAAAAACATGACCCAAGAATGTCACACGTGCATGTCCAAATTCACTTTTTCCAAGGTTGACTGTCAGCTTGGCGTCACTCAGCCGATAGAACAGTGCGCGAATTCTCTGTAGATTATCTTCCCATGTATCGCTGTAAACAATGACGGCATCAATGTAAGTCTCACATCCTTTCAAACCGGAAGTAACACGGTTGATGAGACGTTGGAACGTGGCTGGAGAATTTTTCATTCCAAATGGAAAAATTTTGTACTGGAACAGATCCTGCGGAGTGACGAATGCTGATATCTCATTCGCACGATCTCTCAGTGGAACTTGCCAAAATCCTTTCAGAAGATCAAACTTTGACACGAACTTGGCACTTCCCACTTTATCAATGCAATCGCCAATGCATGGAATAGGGAATGTGTCTGTTTTGGTCAATGTGTTCACCTTTCTGTAGTCAGTACACATCCTGTAACTGCCATCTGGCTTTGGAACGAGGATACATTGTGAACTCCGGTTACTAGTACTTGGTTCAATGAAGTCATTGTCCAATAAATACTGAATCTCTTTGTTCAGGTTGTTTTGTTTAATGGGATTCAAACGATATGGTTGCTGCTTTACAGGATTAGAATCTCCGACATCGACTTCATGTGAAATTCTATCAGTCCGAGTAGGAATGTCGGGAAACAAATGTTCATATTGACTGAGCAGAGTTCGAAGTTCTTCCTGACGCGCTGGCTCGAGATGACACAACTTGGAATCCAAATTAAGTAGAATGTCCGAGTTCTGTAATTTCGCCGCTGTCATGGGCTCTTCACAAGTTTCATTAGTATCAGGGTCAGAACTAACTACACTTACAGGATGGACAGTGCTGTTAGTACTATCTCTGTCTATGTATAACTTTAACATATTTACATCACATAACTGTTTGTTTTTACGCCTGTCAGGAGTCTGAATTACACAATTACGGTCACTTACTTTCTTTTCAATGACATAAGGACCATAATATCTATCTAGCCTTAAGTGGATTACCAGGAATAGGCAGAAAAGCCAGAACCTTCTCACCAGGTTTGAAACTTCGTTTAAGAACATGTTTATCATAGGTTATTTCCATACCTTTTTGAGCTGAGTTTAAATTTGACATAGATAAGATAATAGACCATGTGAACAGGAAGTCTCTGTCAAAATGATATATTTTCAAAGTCTACCAAGGGTTTACTTAAGATTGTCAAACATCTGAATTCAGCAATACTTAATAAAAAAGTGTTATGATTTAATGTATATATTTCAATGATTTTTTTATCTCTTCTTAATATTAAAGCAATATCAAATGTTATCTTGATTGTCGTTGTGGGTGAGGGGTCATCTCATAATTTCTATTGCAATTTACATCTTTCCCCACAGTATGTTCTTGGTAATGCACAATTAATAAGATTTGCGGATACAGTGCTTTTCTGATTACTCTTTATATTTCACTGAATTTCCATTTCTTGAAAACTTCAAAACTATTTAGTGGGTCATTTAGAATTAATATTAAACTTGTAACATCAACAGTATGTTCTTGAAAGACTAGTTCCTGTATTTTTATAGCCCACACCGCTCAGCTGTTGTCCAGTTTCCGTCAGTTCAATCACGTAGATAATACAGCGGTCAAACACATAAGAGTAATCCAACAGGAATATACAATCCAGCAGTCAGTAATCTCGGGCAAAGGTAATGTCCAGTAGCACAATGTAATGCACCCACATAAAAGCCGTTTGAATCTCTCCCGATCACTGAACGTCCGGCTATTTATACTCTGTCGAGCATTCGAGATTATTCTATTAAATCAAGAAACTTCCACCGGTACAGCAATGAGGTATAATTTTAACCCAGATACGATCACAACCGCTTCTAGAAAGCTCCAAATAACTAACCCACAAAACAATATATATACCAGCGTATAGATGTGCAGATGGCGCTGTGTAGATGTGTAGATGGCACTGTGACCCAGTTACCCTCATAATACGGATCTCTTCGTGTGTCGGCCATTTTAATTATGATAAATCGGTCACGACAGCTTCGAGAAAATTCCAGATGGACGACTCACATAATACGTAGCTCTATTATTCTAGAAATGTCCACAGTGTCTAATTTTATACTGCAATACCATGACACTCCCCCTCTTAAAAGAAAGAAAGTTTTAAACTTGGAACTTTCTTGACAATTCAAAACATTATTATAAAACAAAATCTATATTACAACAGCAAAAATGTTGCCAAACATATGTACATTACTTGCGAGACAAATAATCAGCGATCAAATTGTCCTTGCCCTTAATACGTCTGATTTCAATATTGTATTCTAGTAATACCAAACTCCAGCTCAACAATCTTTGATTTTTGTTTTTCATCTTACTTATGAAAACAAGTGGATTGTGATCACTGAATACAGCAATTGGCAGCGAGGGAGAGGTAACATAAACATCAAAATGTTGTAAAGCCAATATCATTGCCAAACATTCTTTCTCAATTGTAGAATAATTTCTCTGATGTTTGTCAAATTTACGTGAAAAATAACATATTGGGTATTCTACACCATCTATACCTTCTTTTAACAAAACGGCACCATCAGCAACCTCACTAACATCTACAGCCAGCTTAAAAGGTGAATCAAAACTTGGTGCTGAAAGAACTGGCGCGCTCTTAAGTATGGCTTTCAGGTTTTCAAAAGCTGATTCACATTCATCGGTCCAAACAAAAGTTACCCTCTTTCTTAAGAGCCGAGTTAAAGGTTCAGTAATATCTGAAAAGTTTGAACAAAGTTTTCTGTAGTAACAAGCTAAAAGCATCAGTTGTCACTTACATGTTGGTCTAGGAAATAGCGAGATAGCACTGACCTTAGCATCTACAGGCTTTACCTGAACCTGACCAACAACATGACCCAAGAATGCCACACGTGCACGTCCAAATTCGCATTTTCCAAGGTTGATTGTCAGCTTGGCGTCACTCAGTCGATTGAACAGTGCGCGAATTCTCTGTAGATGATCTTCCCATGTATCGCTGTAAACAATGACGTCATCAATGTAAGTCTCACATCCTCCCAAACCGGAAGTAACACGGTTGATGAGACGTTGGAACGTGGCTGGAGAATTTTTCATTCCAAATGGCATAAATTTGTACTGGAACAGATCCTTCGGAGTGACGAATGCTGATATCGCCTTCGCACGATCTGTCATTGGAACTTGCCAAAATCTTTTCAGAAGATCAAACTTTGACACGAATTTGGCACTTCCCACTTTATCAATGCAATCGTCAATGCGCGGAATAGGGAATGTGTCTGTTTTGGCCAATGTGTTCACCTTTCTGTAGTCAGTACACATCATGTAACTGCCATCTGGCTTTGGAACGAGGATACAAGGTGAACTCCAGTTACTAGTACTTGGTTCAATGAAGTCATTGTCCAATAAATACTGAATCTCTTTTTTCAGGTAGTTTTGTTTAATGGGATTCAAACGATATGGTTGCTGCTTCACTGGATTAGAATCTCCGACATCGACGTCATGTGAAATTGTATCAGTCCGAGTAGAAATGCCGGGAAACTAATGTTCATATAGACTGAGCAGAGTTCTTCCTGACGCGCTGGCTGGAGATGACACAACTTGGAATCCAAATTAAGTAGAATGTCAGAGTTCTGTAATTTCGCCGCTGTCATGGGCTCTTCACAAGTTTCATTAGTATCAGGGTCAGAACTAACTACACTTACAGGATGGACAGTGTTGTTAGTGCTATCTCTGTCTATGTATAACTTTAACATATTTACATGACATAACTGTTTGTTTTTACGCCTGTCAGGAGTCTGAATTACATAATTAAAGTAACTTAGTTTCTTTTCAATGGCACAAGGACCATAATATCTAGCCTTAAGTGGATTTCCAGGAACAGGCAGAAAAGCCAGAACCTTCTCACCAGGTTTGAAACTTCGTTTAAGGACATGTTTATCATAGGTTATTTGCATACCTGTATGAGCTGACTTTAAATTTGACATGGCCAAATCACGTGCTTTGGTCAACCTGGTGCGAAAGTCCGACACATATTGTAAGAGACTACACGAGTCAAGATCACTATCTAGGAACTTTTCCTTCAGCAGTTTAAGTGGTCCTCTATCTGTATGACCAAAGACTAATTCAAATGGACGGAAGCCTGAAGACTCTTGAACAGACTCTCCGACAGCAAACAATAACAAATGAATGCCTTCAACCCAGTCTTTCTCAGTGTCAAAACAATAAGTCCTAATCATGTTCTCTAATGTCTGGTGGAATCTTTCTAATGCGTCTTGGCTTTCTGGGTGGCATGCAGATGATTTGTACTGCTTTATTCACAATTCATGCCTGACTTGTTGAAAGATTCCTGACATGAAATTAGATCCCTGATTAGACTGAACAGACTGGGGTAGGCCGACAAGTGTGCAAAACTTAACTAAGGCCTTAGCAATAGTTGTTGCCTTAATATTCCCTAAACGAATGGCCGCAGGGAACCTGGTTGAAGCACACATCATTGTTAACATGTATTGATTGCCTGACTTTGTTTTTGGTAATGGACCAACACCATCTATAATCACCCTACTAAAGGCTTCCCCAGATGCAGGGATTGGTTGTATAGGGGCCTTTTGTATGGTTTGGTTTGGTTTTGCTACCATTTGACATGTGTGGCATAACCTACAAAATTCCGTAACATCTTTCTTTAAATTTGGCCAATAGAAATGATTTAGAATTTTGTAGTATGTTTTGTTTACACCTAAATGGCCTGAAAGAGGTATTTCATGGGCTAGTCTGAAGATATGTAAACGATATGGCTTTGGTAGCACAATCTGATATTTAACTGTCCACTCATCACCAGGTGACACATCTGGCGGTCGCCATTTGCGCTTAAGAACACCATTGTTACAAAAGTAACACACAGGCTCTTGAGTTACATCACACTCATCTGCTGCCCTGTCAAACAACTTGGAAATGTCCTTCATGCTGTTCATTAACCAGCTGTGATTTTGAAATTTTGTCATTAGAACATTCCAATTTGCTACCCAAATGTGGCTTATCCGCCTCATTATTTAAACACACAAAGATGTCGGCCAGACAATCGTCATCGATGCCGTCATCTTAAAGAGACTTTTCAGACTCCTCAGCCAATTTACTCATGGCTCTAGTAACTGCAAAAGAAGGATACAAACTTCAACTGGATCATGAATCTGATCCAAAACAAGGCTTGTCAGTTACAATCGGGTTAACGCCGACCTTATCTCCCGCAAGATCATTGCCAAGAAGCAACTGAACACCCTCAAATGGTAAACTACATTTAATACCCACCGTAACATGTCCAGAAATCAAGTCGGAAGATAGATGAACGTTATGGAGCGGAACGGGTGTATAATTTACAGAATCTACCCCTTTAATCAGGACATTACTGCCTGCAGATGAAGAATCAGAAAACGGCAAAATATCTGCCAACAAAAGAGACTGGGATGCACTCGTGTCTCGCACAATCTTCACAGGAGCAGCATTATAAAAATCACTTGAAAGTGACACAAAACCAATGTGGATAAATGGTTCAAAAATCTCCATAACAGGATTTGAAAAACTGTCAACCTTATCCTTGATGGTACTAATCGGAACAGTGTCCTTGGCCATCTCAACGTCATATAAACTATGAACGTCACTAACCTGCTTGGGTAAAGATCTTGAAGTGAGGAAACCATTAGGCTTTGGAAAGGCTTGATCTTGTCTTCTTTTCAATTTAAAACAATTAGCTATTAAATGGCCGTCCCTCTTACAGTAGCTGAGACTTATTTTGAGTGTTAAAAGTCTGTGACTGAAACTTTGAGTTTGACCTTTGACCTTTGTAGCTGGGGTTAAAAGTTTAGGCCTTGAGGAAGAACTGGGTTTGTTACCTGCGAGTTTAGACTGGAATGAACTTGGCTTAACCGCATTGACAAATGATAATTTGTGTGTCAGAGCGTACTCATCTGCAAATCGGGCTGCTTGGTCTAAAGACTTGGCATTCTTTTCATCAAGAAATGTTCTAATACCACCATGGATACACCTTTTAAATTCCTCTACCAGCATAAGCTGTCTAAGGTTTTCAAAGTTGTCAATTTTAACCGAAGCACACCACCTATCAAATAACTGTTCTTTTTAACGAGCAAATTCTTCATGAGTCTGAGAGTTTTCTTTTTCACAACTACGAAACATTTGTCTATAGGCTTCAGGAACTAATTCATAACCTTTGAGGATTAAATCTGTCACTATATCATAAGTTGATGCTTGCTCTACCGTCAATTGATTGTAAATGTCCCTTGCCTTTCCGATCAAAACACTTTGAAGAAGTAAACTCCAATGTTCTTTTGGCCATTTTAAATTTTCAGCAATTTTCTAAAAATGCAGAAAATATTTATCAACTTCTTTTTCCTGAAATGGTGGGACAAGACGTATTTGACGAGCTGCATCAAATTGTGATTGTGATTGAACAGGTGCATCTGCAGGAGGACTTGTTCGCGACTGTAATTCCATATGTTTCATTTCTAACTGAAACCGCCCATCTTTCCCTTCTCTCTCTAACTGAAACTGTCTTTCTCTTCTCTCTCTAACTGAAACTGTCTTTCTCTCCCTTTCTCTCTTTCCTGTTTTTCTAACTTTTCTCTCTCTAATTTTTCCTCTTTTTCTAATTCTAATCTCTGTAATATCAGCTGATTTTGCAATTCTAATTTCTTTATTTCCAAATAATCAGCTGTTTCCTCAGTTAAATCAAAATCACTTTCATCCCAAAGTTGTTGACTAACAAAATGTTCAATAATGAGTTTCTTAATTTCTTGCTTTCTCCAAGATGTTTTAACTTTAATTTGTAGAAATTTACACAATCCTCTTTGCGTAGTTCGTCAAATTCCTCCTGACTAGCCTTTGAAGCAAACTGTACTGGGTCAAATGACATGCTGATTATATACTACTCCTCGACTTCACAAATTCAGACAATGTATCAATTTAGAACTATGTTGCAAAGCTGGAATGTAAACAAAGCTCGCGGGCAGGCCCCCAATTTCTGTTACGTCTAAACGATAATTGAAAAACGCAACAGAAAGCTTTTGTGAAATCTATGTGAAGCCTATGTTTATGTATACTATGATTGTCTTTTTTGAATTTGGTGCTAATACTGTTATATGGATATGGAATAGGTCTTTGGATTATGGACGCGGATATTCTTTAATGGACGACGGCTGAATTATGAATGACGGACTAGACGCTTGTATGGAAGATTAACAATCAAATATTTATTTACAATACTAAAATCATATGCAAATTAAGTTAGGTCAATACAGCAAATAAATGAAATATAGTCTTATTGTTCAATGCTATACCGGTGTATCTCTCACAGTCCGTATTAACGTGCAAATCTCTATGCAGTCCGTGCCGACACGCAGAAATCGCGTTCCTGTATTTTTATAGTCCACACCGCTCAGCTGTTGTCCAGTTTCCGTCAGTTCAATCACGTAGATAATACAGCGGTCAAACACACAAGAGTAATCCAACAGGAATATACAATCCAGCAGTCAGTAATCCCAGGCAAAGGTAATGTCCAGTAGCACAATCTAATGCACCCACATAAAAGCCGTTTGAATCTCTCCCGATCACTGGACGTCCGGCTATTTATACTCTGTCGACCATTCGAGATTATTATATCAAATCAAGAAACTTCCACCGGTACAGCAATGACGTATGATTTTAACCCAGATACGATCACAACCACTTCTAGAAAGCTCCAAATAATTAACCCACAAAACAATATGTATACCAGCGTATAGATGTGCAGATGGCGCTGTGTAGATCTGTAGATGGCGCTGTGACCCAATTACCCTCATAATACGGGTCTCTTCGTACGTCGGCCATTTTAATTATGATAAATCGGTCATGACAGCTTCGAGAAAATTGCAGATGGACGATTCACATAATACGTAGCTCTATTATTCTAGAAATGTCCACAGTGTCTAATTTTATACTGCAATACCATGACAATTATAACATCAATATATGTGCTCATGTACCTCAAAGCAGTTGTTTCGGATGTTTTGAGGAATACGTCTTCTGTATATCCCAAGCATAACTCTCAACAGGGGTCAAGCCTAAGCATCAATACAATTGATATTCGTGATATAAAATCGCCAATATTATGATTTCGCTTGTTCTGTGCATCACACATATGTAATGCTATACAGTATTATTATGATTTGTTAATGGTGTCAGGCAGAATTATCGCTTCTGGTGATGTTTCTGCTGTGCCGCTGTTTATCGTAAACTATCCATATCTGGACAGTAATCTGAAGGGACTTGCATATGGCGTATACATATCTCGCCTAGTAGCATTTGCTAGATCCTGTGTCAAGGTGACGATTTACATCAACGGCACAAAACATTATTTCAGAAACTTGTTAAAGAGGATTATATCATCAAACGCCTTCACTCGAATTGTCTCAAAGACGATACATATCGCACACTGATAGCAAAATACGAGCGTAGCTTGTGAGATCTATGGTGGTACGTTTCGTAACTTGTGTGTAATTCCGCTTAACCCTGGGCTAGGGGCCCTATGAATCTATGTATTTCAATATCCTCATAGTGTTCATATGAACAGTCACAATCAAAGCGTGACTGACATAAATCATACTCTAAATAACAACTTTATCCTTTTAATTTTGGTGCTAATGTTATGATATGAATTAGACCATTGGATTATGAACGCGGAAATTCTTCAATGGACGACGGCTGCATATATAATGACGGGCTAGACCCTTGTATTCCACCGTTTCCAAGGTCGAGAAGGTGCATGTTTTGTACAATATTATTACTGGATTTACCGTCAGGACAGAATTCTCGCTTCTGGAGTTCTGTAGGTATTGAAAAATACCAATCTCAATTCGATATTCATCTGCTTTGACACATTTCATGAGTATTCAGCGCTGTCTGCCGCAGTTACCAAGGTCCGTAAGGTCCGAATTCTGTTCATTATTATTACTGCTTTATCCTAACTGTCAAGACAAAAATTCTCGCTTCTGGAGTTCTGTAGGTACATATATTGAAAAATACCAATCTCAATTCGACACATTAACATACCCACGTTCCTGGCGTTTCCACCCTGAGTACGGATTCTACCTACGACTGACTATATGCTCACATGATCTTGTTCGTATGTCTTTCGTATAACGATTCTGGCATGATCCGAGACATACATCAGAATAATACCGCTGAGATCCAGATAGATACAGAAGAGAGACAACAATAATGACGACTTGGCTTCATTATAAGAAACAACGCTGTTTAAAAATACACATGGAATGTGTTAATCAGATAAATCTCGAATTGAGATTGACATTTTTCAATGGCTACGATAGGTACCTTACCTTTTGTCCTGACGCCTTTGATAAAAACACTAATAAAACTGTCCAGAACTTGGACATCATGGACCTTGGCAACTGCGGAACATATTAAAAGAAAGAGCGCTGTTAAACGGAGTACACACTAAATGTGTTCTACAGAAAAATCTTGAATTGAGATTGGTATTTTCAATAAACAATGTACTCCAGAATCGAGAATCCTGTTTTAACACCTTAGGTAAAACAGTAATAATAATGAAAATAACTTGGGCCTTGGGAACTGTGGAAGACATTAATAGAAACAGCGTACACATGAAATGTTTCAAAGCAGAAAAATCTCGAATTGAGATTGGTATACAGAACTCCAGAAGCGAGAATCCTATCCCGGCACCTTTGACAAAACACTGATAATAATGAACAGAACCTGGACCTTGGGAACTGTGGAAGACATTAAAAGAAACCGCGTACACATGAAATGTGTCGATGCAGAAAAATCGCGAATTGAGTTTGGTATTTTTCAATACGATTAGGACTGCAGAAGCGAGAATTTCGTCCTAACTCTGGTAATATAACAGTAATAATTCTGTACAGAACTTGGGTGTTATGTACCTTGAAAACCACAGAAGATATTAGGAGAAATAGCACTGGTAAACAGCGTACACATGAAATATATCAAAGCAGATAAATCTCTGAGATTAGTATGTTTCAATACCTACTGCAGAATTATCTCTAAGAGCGATAAATCTGCCCTGATACAATGTACGAAACAGAGAATAAGCGACATAATAATATTGGAGATTATATATCATCAATATTTATAGAACAGAGTCCTGAGATGGAAGTCTCTAACGACAAAAGGCGAGACACGACGTCATGCCCCATGTGACGTCACGCCGAGGTTAGGGAACGAATCCTTTCTTAACATTGAAATGCTGTATTATTTTATTCACGGAGATTTACATGCGATAATTTGTGTTTGCAAATGCCTATTTTAACTCCGAGACAATAACATCTTCAAAATAGTTAGCATTTTAAAAGCCACAAGGATAATTATTTTCCGGGTTTTGCTGTGGAGCCAATGTTAAAGCATTACCCGGTGTCTAACCTTGACCCGACTTCACGTGAGCAATTGTGTCATTTTGCGCATGTCATGACTACCAGGATGTGGGTATGCCTCCTCGGGGGGGGGGGGGGTCCCGCTGGAAATGGAGTTCGCCACGGTGATGTCCTCTGTTCTATAATGTCTACATACATGAACTCAACATTAAAATATCTCGGTCCAGTTTAGGATATAATGTAGCCGCAGTCTTCTTTAAGGATAGCTATCCCCTTAGAGGCAGTTTTTGCACCCCCGTGACAATTTGTCTTCTGTACCAATAAATATACAAGATAACCATAATAAACTATATATTTTATGAAAGCGTATATCGTAGGGATTCCACCTATATAATTTGTATTACAAACGTCTAGTCCGTCATTCATAATCCAGCCGTCGTCCATTAGAGAATATCCGCGTCCATAATCCAAAGACCTATTCCATATAACAGTATTAGCACCAAATTCAAAAAGACAATCACAGTATACATAAACATAGGCTTGTTTCCTGCAAGAGAGAAGCGGTCAACAGTTTTCTATGATGCCGGCAAGACATCATGATGTTCCAAAAATATCAAATCCGTATCGCTGATCAGTATTCTTAATCCATAATATTCGTTGTAAAGTCGTCATTTAAAGAATGATGTATCTCAGTCACGCTTTGATTGTGACTGTTCATATGAGTACCATGAGGATCTTGAAGTACATGGGTTCGTACGGCCCCTAGCCCCGGGTTAAGCGGAATTAGACACAAGTTACGAAACGTAGCGCCATAGATCTTGCACGCTACGTTCGTATTTTGTTATCAGCATGCGATATATATCGCCAAATTTGAGAAACTTTGGGTGGAGGCGCTTGGTGGAATAGCCCTGTTTTATAAGTTTCTGCAACAATGTTTTGTGACGTTGATTAAAATCATCACATTTAATACAGGATCTAGCAAATGCTACTAAGCGAGATATGTATACGCCATATGCAGGTCCCACTGGAATATTACTATCCAGAAAAGGATAGTTTACGATGTCGAAATTGTAATCATCTCTTTTGTCATAAAGTCGACGAGAGAGAATGCTCGCTTCATTTTTATAGAGATAGAGATCTAAATAAGATGTGCCTGTAGGGTTATCTGTAGTTTCCTTCAAATCCAGTGAAGGTAGATATATATCCTTCACTGCGTCATTTATATAGCGATTATCCACAGCGAGAAGATCGTCTATATAGCGTTTGGTGAATGAGAAGGAACGGGCTTTGAATGGATCGGGTGAATGAGAAGGAACGGGCTTTGAATGGATCGGTTTTTGAAAGCGCCTGCATATAGTCATATTCATAAGAGAACAGATACAGGTCAGCCAACAGGGGTGCACAATTAGTACCCATTGGAATATATTGCTGCTGATATATTGTGTTGCCAAATTTCACATAGATATTTTTAATGAGAAATTCAAGCAACTCTATAAACAAAGAAACATCCCATGAATGATATCTCTTGTATGTAGTCGAGCTAAAGAATGCTTTATGGCTTCCGACATTAATATATCTACGATCAGTTTTCTTGAACACAGATACTATTAATGAACTTAGACGGTCAATAAGGTCCTGATGAGGGATTGTAGTATAGTGAGTCGAGAAATCCCATGTGGATACATGTCTGTACGGTATGTGACCTTTAGCATCAAGTTCTTCCGTAAGACATTTTGAGTTTTTCAATATCCACATACATTCCACGCCAGAGTTCTTAGAAATAGTGGCGCAATACCTTTCCCAAAATGCTTTTACCTCCTGAAGGGCCCTCGTCAATAGGGTTGAAAGAAGCTTGGTGGTGCAGCTTCTAGAACCAGCTATGAATCTAGCTTTGTATGGTGATTTATGCATTTTGGGAGTCCAGTATACTTTTGGTATGTCGTTATGATTGGTTGGAAGACAAATACCTCTTTCCTGAGAAACTTTTTGTGATTGTTAAATAAATCTTCCAGAGTAAATGCAGTTTGGGAGTAAGTAAACGTATTTGATGAAGATACGTCTACACTCAATTCTTTAACCAGCACCTGGTAATAGTAATATTTGCATATGAATATTATATTATTCGGAGCTTTGTCTGCTGGGACTATGACGAATTTACTCTGGAGATTTGCTAGAACTTCTTACGAATTGAGGTTTCTCAGTACTTGTTTTGCTTGGGGAAGAGTACTTCTGTCAATATGGCGGATTGTTTCAACGACCTTGCTCTTGGTGAGGTCCAGCCAATCAGCGAGTACTGTAGGTTCAACTTTTTCTCGCTTAGACCAATCAATAACGTACTGTTCCAATGCAGACAGGACTATCTTCTGGTCGGCCTTCAGATTTATTCTTCTTGGATCTCTATATTTAGGTCCTTTCATCAGGAGTAATTTCAGATCCTTATCACTCACCACATCAAGGTCACCAGTCACAATATGTTTGCATGGTGTATAGATAAAGTTCGACCATTCACAATCACAACTATAGCCTCCTGACGTGTATAAGTTCCAGTCAAACTCCTTGACAGCATTGGAGTAATTGAATATCTTGGTGGCTATAGATTTAGTATAATTATGTGAAATGCAAGGAGGTTCTGTGAACTTGAAATAGTTTGGTACAGCGTTGCGTACCGCTGAATCATTCAGGATTCGAGGTAAATTAATGATGTCCAGTCCTTTACCTAAGTAGTTGAGTTTCAAGAAAATCCGATCTTGAGATGTTTCGATTATGTTCACTGGACGATACAACCGAAAATACGCTATATCTTGACATACTTTACTGATTTTTGATGGTATTATATTTCCTGAAGACGCAGATTGTTGTATATCTCTGGCTATTTGATTTAAAGCTCTCAGAGGTAACGCATACAGAACTGTACGTAAGCTATGTATACTATTGGGTGCGTTAGTTAAACCCACTAAGTAATTTAAAGTGATATGATCGTGAATCATCGAACTATTAAACTTTCGCCAACCATGGCTGCGTTGTCTCCGTTGATGGGGTTTAAATAGTTGGGTAATGTTGGATATATTTGAACGGCGGTTTGTAGCATTGCCGAACCCACTGACATTATCATTTAAACCAAACGGAAACACTGACCCAAGTTCTAGCATCCAGAATAATTCCCGCTCTCGGATTTTTCTCTCAAATCCAAAGGGGGAATCCTTAGTAGATGGATAGACGACGTCTATGATCTGAATACTAAAGTTATCCCAGCCATGGTCGGGTCCAGAAAAATGTCTACCTATAAGCAATTGCTTTTCCCTAACGGATTTTCTGTGACCGTTCACCCTAAGATGGAGTCTTTGGGTGGTCTTGCCAACATACTGTTGACCACACTTCTTACAGGAAACTAAATAAATACAGTTTGTAGTAGAACAACTAAGATCAACATACGAGTTGATAGAATATGAGTTACCAGTTAACGCGGAACTAAATGAAACTGACGTATTAAAGAGTGGACACGTGAGACATCCACGATGTCCACACGTAGAAATTTTGAAATTATTACATGTAGAATTCGGTGCTAAACAATCATCAAGCGCAATATTACAAGGTTTGATGTCATGGCCTTGCTTTGCTGTCAGAAATATATCTGTCATTTGGATTGAAAAAGATCTTAGTGCATTTCGAACTATTAGAGACTCGGCCGAGAAACCTGCACTAAGGTTCCTCGGGTCTGTCTTAATATTATTTCTTTGTATTGTATCCATTATGAGTTTTGGGTGTGCAGGGGCCCGGCCTCGGGGACAACTTGTCCACCAGCAGAATCCAGGCATACACAGGTTAAAATTACAAGCGTCTAGTCCGTCATTCATAATCCAGCCGTCGTCCATTAGAGAATATCCGCGTCCATAATCCAAAGACCTATTAGCACCAAATTCAAAAAGACAATCATAGTATACATAAACATAGGCTTGTTTCCTGCAAGAGAGAAGCGGTCAACAGTTTTCAATGATGCCGGCAAGACATCATGATGTTCCAAAAATATCAAATCCGTATCGCTGATCAGTATTCTTAATCCATAATATTCGTTGTAAAGTCGTCATTTAAAGAATGATATATATCAGTCACGCTTTGATTGTGACTGTTCATATGAGTACCATGAGGATCTTGAAGTACATGGGTTCATACGGCCCCTAACCCCAGGTTAAGCGGAATTAGACACAAGTTACGAAACGTAGCGCCATAGATCTTGCACGCTACGTTCGTATTTTGCTATCAGCATGCGATATGTATCGCCAAATTTGAGAAACTTTGAGTGAAGGCGCTTGGTGGAATAGCCCTGTTTTATAGGTTTCTGCAACAATGTTTTGTGACGTTGATTAAAATCATCACATTTAACACAGGATCTAGCAAATGCTACTAAGCGAGATATGTATACGCCATATGCAGGTCCCACTGGAATATTACTATCCAGAAAGGATAGTTTACGATGTCGAAATTGTAATCATCTCTTTTGTCATAAAGTCGACGAGAGAGAATGCCCGCTCCATTTTTATAGAGATA